>JANHJO010007606.1:239903-250884 GCA_032468235.1 Pseudoxyrhopus heterurus | reverse complement strand
CACGGCATAGCTCATAGCTTCACTGAGCTACACAAGCCCCCTCGCCACAACAAGGCAGTGATCCTTGAAGGGGAGAGCCCCTGTACTTGCCTCTTTTTCCGGCCCTTCTTGGTGCTGTGCACACCTTGGCCGCTGGGGGAGACGTGCGACTTTTCTCTGCCCCGAGTCCCTGGCAGCGGCGTCAGTGTCTGGGGTGGAGAGAAAGACGCGCGTCTGTCCATATTTCTCTTGCTGCCTCCATGGCCTACTCACTGCTCTTGCAGCGCCTCACGTAGCACACTTAAACTTAGCGCGAGGTGTGCACAGCACCAAGAAGGGCTGGAAAAAGAGGCAAATAGATGCGCACTTTGCTCCTGCCCCGGAATACAGAGCAAGTCTGCATCCGCCGCTGCCGTCCTTCTATTTTCAGGGCCGGCGAGGAGTGAGTGGGAGGGGAGGGTGAGGGACAGGGCCAGCCAGTGGCGGGATCATCTGACAGGAAGCCACAGCAATGGGACGCAAGAGCTTCATTTATCTGGGTACCTGAAATGACTCTTATGGTATGTTAAAAAGCACCCAAAGAAGAAGAAAAAACAACATCAGTAGGGGGAAAAGTCCAACCCTCACCTGTTTTTGAAAATAGTTCAAGAGGGAACACGAGAGAGAGAGAGAGAGAGAGAGAGAGAGAGAGAGAGAGAGAGAGGCGTCGTCCAGTTTCTTTTTCTTTCCCTGAGGGGGGTCAGGGCTATCATTCCCTTTCCCCAGCGGTAGCAGGGTTCTCTGGCTGCGTGTGCACCTCACCCAATCTATGCACTTAAACGCAGCACAGGAGAATTGGTGGTAGAAATCCCGTCCAGGCTGAAAGGGAGAATTGCCCCACGAGGTGGAGAAAGGAGGCAGGCAGGGTGCCCCAATCTTGCAGGTTGAACCCCAGCACGGTTATAACATTCTTTCACTCTCCCTCTCCTCCCCCTTCCCCCAAACATAAAAATAAACATATTGGGTGGAAGGTATATATACCAAAGTGTCAGTTGAAAAGTGAGCAGTTATCTTCTTGAAGCTTGATCTCCTATATTTCTCTTTGGGAATGAAAAGTCTGAAGAAACCTCCCAAACTTTCTTTCCAATCCGCTCACTTTGCGCCTGAGATTTGGAATCTCACTCCGTGATGGAGATGTGGTATCACTTTGCTCAGTGCTGCATGCATGCCCACCTTCTGCCACCCGATGTATTGTTTACAGCAGGATCCTTTCAACACTCTTTAATTTTTTAAGAGAGACAGAGAGAGAGAGAGATGAGAGGGAGAGGGAGAAACGAGAGAGAGAGAGGGAAAAACGGATGAAATAGAGAGAAATGAGAGAGGGAGAAAGAAATGAGAGAAAGACAGAGAGAGATGAGAGAGAGAGAGAAAGGGGGAGAAAAAGAGAGAAAGGGAGAAAGATGAGAGAGAGGGAGAGAGGGAGAAAGATGGGAGAAAAAGAGAGAGGGAGAAAGATGAGAGAGAGAGGGAGAAAGAGATGAGAGAGGTAGAAAGATGAAAGGGAGAAAGAGATGAGAGAGAGAGAAAGAGACACAGAGAGAGAGAGAGAGATGAGACACACACACACACACACACACACACAGAGATACCAGTTTTCCAGAGAAAATACTGGGAGCCACAAAACCTGGGTAGGCGTGGTTGGGCGGGACGTCAAGTAACTGGGTGGGAGTAAGTGACGTCGAGTTGGCCATGGCCACCCAGGTTTTGTGGCTCCCAGTATTTTCTGTGGGAAACGGGTCCAAATGGCTCTTTGAGTGTTTAAGGTTGCAGATCCCTGTCCTAGTGTGTGGATTGTAGAAGTCCCCAATCCCCATCTTCTCAAGGAAAACATGCTCTCTGTCATATACAGTACATAAAGAAGTTACTGAAGTATGGAGAGCCATAAACATGATATTGGAGAAACAGTATGATAGCAATTAGCTATTAGCATGATTTAAGCCCATGATTAAAGACATGATTTGAGACAGGAGTTTCAAACCTGGCAACTTTAAGACTTGTGAACTTCAACTCCTATGCTGGTTGGGGAATTCCGGGAATTGAAGTCCACAATTCATAAAATTGCCAAGTTTGGAGACTCCTGATTTAAGAGAATACTAGAAAGAAACTCAACTGCTTTGCCTTAATTCCTGAGTAGATGAGGGAGGGAGGGAAAAATGCTGTCAAGCTTTCAAAATCCTGTTACAATACCCTATATCAAGAAAACAAGAGTCCCAGTATTACTCGTTAAGTCTGTATCTTGATCTGGGCTTCATTGAAAGGCTGATAAGCAACTGAGCGTGAAAATATTATTTGCATTTTGCATACCTTTGTATTTTGCATATCTTCACATTCTTATGATTTGTAATACATTGAAATCCCTGCAGCGTTTCTTTTAAAATTCCACCCAAAAACCTTGTATCTGTATCAGATCATTCCCATCTTGTGATCTACCTAGAACATTATATTTTCTTTTGGAATTTTCCTTTTGAGAGGGCAGGTATTCTGATATGAACACCGCTATCATTTATCTGTACTGTTCCAACACTGACTATTTGTATATTAATACATGAAATTAAAAAGGAAATTATACTTTAAATAAAGATTGATTTTGTTTGTTGACGGGAAGGAAGGCCAAGTCATCTGCTTCTACACTAACTACTCAGCCACAATGGAAATTACTATACTTTTTACATTTTTAACCATGAAAAAGGCAGCACAGTGGACAAGACCAGTCTCCCTCATGCACTAGTGAAGTGATGCCTGGAAGGAGATGATGGCTGACCCCGCTCCTTTGTGAAACAGGAAGCAGGGCTGGGGTAAAAATTCAAAAGACTTCCAAGAGGAAATTTAAGATCTCTAACTTTCCATGTTAGCGACTTAGCTGTTCTGTTGCATCTTCAGATTTCTGATCTGAGACTTTGTGTTTCTTATTCATCTTTTCTTATCTAAGCCATTTATTTGCTCATACTCTTATCTGCTGTTGCCTTCATTTAATATTGAAGTAGGACCCTGGAAAGAGGATAAATAATTATAGTTCCATGTAGAAGTTTAGGCACTTCAGGTCAAACTGTGTTTCCTGAGGGACCATAAGCTAATACAACCTCAGCACATGTGGTACATATTCTCCAAATATGAGAACATACTCTCTATTTATGTGCAGTTGTTATATGCTCCATATGTATAAGAAAGTAAAGTATGTACTGCAAGTAAAGTAAAGTATGTCATGAGATATGTGTTGTCTTTGCCTGACCCCTTTCCTGCAAATGCCCATACTTCTGACATAATATTTCACACTCTGTTCTGAACTTTGGAACTATAGTTCACAACTTTTAATGTGACAAAAGATAGTGACCTTCCTTACTATTGTTTTTAAAACTAGAATATATGAGACAGTTTCCAACAGATATTATTGATGTAGTAATGTTTAGCTCACCTGGGCTGCTAATAATCCTAGACTTTAGGCAGGCAGAGGAAAGTAACATTGCATTTCCCTGCTCCAGCTGAGCAAATAATCACTGTATATTTGAGTGAAAGGATTTTTCCCCTAGTTTAGGCATCTTTCAATAAGATAAACATCATGGTAGAAATGCCAGTGGAGAAGATATCAGTAGACGAGCGCTTTCCTTCTTTTCTTCAGCTTATATATATCAGTTGCATCTACTGTGTTCTTCCTGTCAATAGAAGGCTTGGGAGAGTCTTTGGTTCAGTTCAGACTACAGTAGGCAACAATTACTTCTTTTCTGCCATTTCCCCACCATGTCGTGTGTATTGTGGAGCAAATTACAGGGAGGGAAGCATTACAGAGTTGCAGAAGGAAAGATGGAAATAAAAATCATCCTTTTTCTTAGTCCTGATCAGATCAATCTCCACCGAATCAAAAAGCCTGTGGATAAAACATGCTGAAGGTATTAAAAATGTTTAAATATTAACTTTTCAAAAGCTAGGTGTTGCTAAATCACGTTTTCTCCTTCTTGAAAGTGTAGGGGGAAAAATCAGTAAAAAGCCTAGATTCAGCCCTCTTTGAAGAACAATACAATAGACTGAAGGCTACATTATGGTATATAGATACAGTACAATGTTGTCAGTCATTGAAGGACAGGACTGTAAATTTCTCATTCTATACTTTTTTCCCTTGTATTTTTCTTCTATAGCAAATTGAGCCGTTTTCAATTCCCGATAATGGGTATAAAAACATAAGAAATGTGTTTCATGGGAGTTACTTTGGCATTAAGAATGATTAAAAAACAGTTGTGTAAACTCAGAGCATGTTTATCTGAAAGATATTTAAAGATCATAGCTTTAGATGCAAGAAGAGGAGACTGGTAATGCTATTATAATCTTTCAACACGCTCAGACTAAAATGTCGCTCTTGCAACAGGTTTCTTGCTATCTGCCTACTTTACAAGCTGGAATGTGTGAGAAAGGGAAGATGCAGAAAGAAAAGAAAAAGAAAATAGGGCAATGGCCATGCTCTGAGTCTCAGAGGGCATTACTGATGCTAAGTGGCGATAAGCAGAACCAAACTAAAGTCCTGCCTGATGTACCGTAAGTAACATCTACAATACCACTAGGATTCTGCTTTGAGGGACAGCTTCTGACCTAACCCATTTCTTGAACTCTAAGTGACCTGTTATGCCTGCAAATTATTGTGCCTTGCTGTTTCAGTGATGAGCACGTTTGTTTGTGTGTGTACAAGGGTGTATGTATCTTTCTGTCTACACATATATTCTACATACTGATTATTCTTATTTTATTGAATTTTGGGGATAGTTATTTGCTTCTGTGTTAAATTTTGCTGTTTCTGTTTTAATTGTGAGCTGTTAGAAATGTGAATACTTTATTATTGTAATACACGTTAGTTGTGTTTAATGTAACCATATCATGTAATGCCCTCTTTTCAATGTTTGCTTATTTGCAGTGTACAAACCAAGGATAACCCTGCTCATCTACCAAAAAATATTGAAAGGAAAACCAAGCCTACCATATTGCATGGCAAAGAAAATTGCCATTTTTCAGCTAACCAGATGAATGTTCATAAGATTAATCTTAAAGGTATTGTGCATTTCTAATGCTAAAAATTATAAAAGGATTTGCAGTAAAGCAGTATCACATAATTACATAAGCCAGGCATCACTTCCCTGCTTTACAAGTTGCCCACCCTCAGATGCTTAAATATGGAAAGTTATATATATATGAATGAATGGTCCTTTTTTCAGGATTTCCCCCTCTTTTTCCTGGATCTGCCAAGCACACCAAGTTTTAAATTGAGAGTATACCTTAAATAAATCCACTTGGGTCCTGACTGTCTTGTTTCACTAATCCACCCCAACCTGTGCTTGGAAAGGATCAGCATTATCTTCTGATTTGAAAGTCTAATTCTCTTGCTCCCCTCCACTCCTAGACATTTTGTGAACAAAGACTGAAGTGCATGCTGTATTATATATCTTTATTAAGCATGTGGAGTATTTTCTTTTCAGCATTCAGCCCCAGGCTTTACTGTTCATTATATCAGAAGACAAATATTGAAGGTTTAAATTATCACTTTAGTAATTTAACCAAGTTCTACTTAAAGCACAAATTCAGTGAAATGCACTACAGTACGATTGTGATAGGGTTTCTGTGATAAAATTGTGATGAATTTAAGCTGAACATTTGTTAGGAAAGGTAAGAGTGATCCAATTAAAATGGCCTTCCTCCTATACTATATGTCTAAAATAAAAGAATTTTTTTTAAAAAAATTAATTTGCGTGAATGTTTATATTTTATTCTCAGTCTGTGCCAATTTCTCAAGAATTGTGTCAGAAACAATTACTTAAAGTTTATATCTTTTTCTTTGATTAATGAGAGTGTACAATAGTATAAATTGGCACATAATTATCATTTAATGAAATATTTGAAAGTAGGATATTGGATTTTCTTATAACAAACAGCCAAATATTCGTTGCATAAATATAATGTTCTGAATACAAAGCAAGGCCTGGTAAAGTGGCTTATGATGGATTCAGTTGTACAGTGAAGGGCTTGACTTTACCTTTCCTAAATGTAGGTAAATACCCAATCCAATGGCGCAAATGGTTTAAAAAAAGTTTCATTATTTACGTTTTTCATGTGCCCTTGTTCTGATATAATCAGTTCACCAAAATATTGTAGAATAGTTTTTATTAGCTGGCCTGCTACAATTACACTGCTACCTAGAAGTTTGCAATTCATATTTCAGGGTGGCAGACTTTGTTGTTTCATATTTTTCTAGTTCTAAATGAGGTTGCACGTGTTTTTTTTAAAGAAATAAAAAATATTGTTTCATTCGTTTTAATCTCTTCCATTTCTGCCATCCCCCTCTTTTCATTCTGGTACTGTACATGAGCCAGACAGCCTATTGAGAAACAGTAAACCATCTGTTACCAGATTTGAAGTTTCGTATTATACTTGAGTATGTAGAGGCATTCGTGCTTGGACGGAAACATTCATTTGAATTAAGCTACAAACACTGTATCAAAAAAAGCCATGCACTTAATGTGGGTTCATGAATATAATTAAGGGAGGGCAACTGCATTCTAAACTTTGCCGGTTTCAAATCCAAGCATTTTTGTGCATGTATTCTGTGATCATTTGGTGCTTTTAGAATGTGACTGAAGCATTTTACAACTAAAAGGGGGGGAGAGAGATAATTCCTAGGTTAACCCTTTAGTAGTGCAGTCCTTGCTGGATCTGTGACTGAAGAGAAGCTTGGTGATTTTTTAAAATGTTCTTTAAAGATATTTGCACTGGGAAGAGGACATATTTCTTATGAATAAATGTTCTGACAAATAGCACTTCTAATTCCTTTCACTTTGCTTATTGCCTTGATTTTCTGTTTTGCTTACACTGTATGAATTTTGCATTCTAGGGGAGACAGCTCTGCATATTGCTTGCAAAAGCAACAATGTGAAGAAATTGATTTGTCTTCTGACTGTACAAGGAATAGATATTAATGTTAAAGGTAAGTGGTTGATTTTTTTTTGTATTGAATAGATACCATAAGCCATCCAAATAACTATGAAAGGTATGTCTTTGTAACGTTCTTCACAATGATTTTCTTACCCATAAAAAATCATTAAAAGCAAGACTTGAGTGGTAGCTTGGAATGAAAGCTTGTTGAAACAGTCATTTGTTCCATATAATTCTTGGGGTTTTCAGTTAAGCACAGTAATTATTTAAAAATTACTACTACCTAGCCATTTTATAATTATGAATTCAAAGCCGTAGCCTTATCCCCTGGATAAGAATTTTGTTTAAATTCTAGTAGGCCAGCCCCAATTTGACTTCTAAAAAATCTTAATTTTAATAATATTATTAATATTAATCTGCTTTGTAGAAAACTTATTTTTAGATTATTGCAAAATTGCAGTGCAATACATCTTTCTTTTCAAGTCATGTTTCCTCTTTTAAAATAAAGTACCAAATTATATGTGATTTTTACTGAAGTTTATTTGTGTAGAAATGTGTTTATTATTTTTTTAGAAATTTGAATTTCATTTTTAAGAACATCCCAATATGGATTTTGCTCTTTCCTCAAACTCCTCATAATTTATAATTCAGACTATGCTGGTTGGACACCTTTGCATGAAGCCTGTAACCATGGTAGCACAGTGTGCGTCCGTGAAATTTTGCAGCATTGTCCAGAGGTAAACCTATTCAGTCAAGTGGATGGGGTGACTCCCTTGCATGATGCACTGTCAAACGGACATGTAGCGATTGCTGAGCTTCTACTTCAGCATGGCGGTGAGTGCATTTATGCTAAATAAGCTTAGAGAAATTTGAATCTCTAAAAATTGCAGAGTATTAAAATTGGAGGCTGTTTGGAATGTCATTTTGAAAGCTGGAGGTTTTCATAAATATTGATGTGTATCTTGCCATATTTATACTCATTCATCTTGTCAGTTAAATTATTTGTGGCTGTTTTTTCATATTTGCTGAATTGCAGATTTGCTTTAAAGATTATCTTAACAAACAATAGTATAGATTCCATTTCATACTACCCCAAAACTTGATTTTACATTATATTACAATGAACTGCAGTATGCTTAAGCTGATTGCTTCGTGCCATTTAATAACAAAGTACTTTTATTTGGGTTGAACAAATATCTGTTGTTTCTTCTGAAAAAGGTGCCTTATTGTAATAGCAAAATACTAAAAAACTATTGTAAATGCCACTTATACGACCTTTTGTGTCTTACTTACATTGTATAATGGTTTACATTCGCATGAGCATTTTGTATCTGTAGATGCATAGCACAGTTTGTAATATTCTTTATTATGCTATGTGTCATTCTGATTTCATGTTTAGCTTGTTTCCAGATTTATATAACTCGGTTGCATAGAGTAAAAAAAAACATGCTGTACTTGGTTTTTTAGCTAAATTTACCCCAAATTACAAATTAATGCTGTTTTTTGTTTGCTCTGGAAAACTCCTTTGTATTTGCAGTTGTCTCCTGCCCCCTAAAGGCTATTTGCTTGATCTCTGCCTGACATTCTTTCCCAATCAATATATCCCTGTTCTTCCCTCTCAGTGTATATTTTCCAGAACAGTAACCCGATCTCCCAGGTGTTTTATTTATCTACTGCACCATGCAGATGACAGGCCCAGCCAATACCTGGCTTCTCTTCAATCGGTCTAAGTGATGCAAGACCCAATATTACAGCAAGTCCAAGTCCTCAATTGAATGTGGCATTCCACTGACAGATGTGCATTTTTCCTGTGTGTCAATGAAGAATGGCCACTGGATGATCCCCTTGTCCTAAGGGAGAAGATCTACTTGCTCTTTCATTCATCAAGGTCTTCTGGCAACTTTACAGGCTGTGTGCTCAGACTTATCTTTGCTGTCAGTTGCCAGGCTTTGGCCTGTCAGAGGTTTTGACAAGAGCTTGACAAGAACTCTGTGTTGCATATTCAGGGTAGAATTACTCACATTTCTTATTCTTCAGAACCGTTCAAAACTTTCATTCTCTTCATCCGTGTGCCTTTTATTTTTTTAAGTAACTAGCTACCATGCAGTATCTATCTTTTAGAGTTATGACATTTCTCTGTACTACTCCAGCTAATTTCATCTCTATAAACTTTCACCACAGTTATACTAATATTAATCTGCTTGTTAGTGCCCCATATTCTGCACATCTTTTAATTCTCACAACAACCCTATGAAACAGGTTACTTTGAAAGATAGTAATTTGGCCAGGATTATCCAACAACATTTTTCTTACCTCCATGGACTGTATTAGCTTTAGCATAACCATCTTTAGGCAGAAAAGGGCATTCCAGTTAAATGTAGATAACAGATTGTTTATGACTACCCATGTTATTCAAAAAAAAAATTCTTATCCTGTGGTTTGCAATCCTATAACATCTAAATTGATGGGATGTTTTCCCTAACCAGAATAATGTCTATATGGCAGTGAGTTACATTGTAATAAATTTTTCCCTAGTCTAACAAAACAAAATATGAACAGTGATCTCTGTTAAGAAAAAAAAGAGATCCCTACTTCAGTCACTCCCTTTTACTTTCTAGTAAGTCCTGGATGCACGCTTTTAATCAGTGATTAATATGGACTTTTACATCTATAAATTCTACATACTTGCTGAATTAGGGTAAATGCATTCTACTATAGGTAAGCTATTCAGTGTAGACATGTAGAAGCAAAAAAATTATATGTTCCTTGACTGTAGAGATTTTATCATATCAAAAGCTTTTATATTAGCGTAATTTGCATGACTTTCTACAAAGTAAGTACATAATGGAAAGCCATTGCAGATGTTTACATCATTGTCGAAATTTCTGGCCTATACAGACATGAGTTGCCATGGTGCATAGAGAGAATCCCAGATGAAAAAGAAGTGCAGAAACTCATCCCTTTCACAGCATAGTTAGGCTGCAGCATGAACCAGATTGTTTTCCAGAATAAAAGGAAGAAATTTTGTGAGGTTTTTTTTTAAATCCAACATACTAGACACAACGTGCTCCCAAAAATAACTAGGTATTTAAGCAACTGGTTGAACCATTGGAAATAAAAATCTGGAAAGCACAATCTTCCTGCTCAACTCTGAATTATTTTGTTTTGGAAACTGTTATTATCTGATATGACAACTGAAATTATGAGTTGTCTACAAAAATATGATTAATAAAAAATTTATCGTCCGTTATTGTGTTGCAAAAGATGTTGCAGAAGTATATTTTCATAGATCATAACTACATACCAAAAATTCAATGAAAAATAGACTAAAAGAATACTTAAAAACTAGAATGAATACTGTAATCAGATTTACTGATAGAAGAGACTATTTGTTTTCTTGCAGACATTTTATTACCAAACTAGTGCTAGTTTGTTGCTAGAAGGGAGTGGGTTTTGCTCTCTTTTTATATGCTAGTGTTTGCCCTGTCGGTGTTGATAGGAGTTGGTAAAAATTAACAACATCTACACATCACTTATGAGAGACAGTCAAAAAGCCAAAAAGAGCAAAACATCTTCTCACTAGGAATCAACACCTAGATTAGCAGACACTAACATTAAAATTAATAGTAGTGCAACACTCAAGAAGTAAACAGTATCCCAATCAAGGAACCACTAATATAGAGAAGCTAACTGTAAACAGTCTAATTAAGAACCACCAAGATCACTCCCAGCAACCCAAGAGGGTGAGGCCCTATTAATATAAAATGAGAGCAAATCCCACTTCTTTCTATGTAATGAAATTTCGTCAGCTTAGTGGGACCATAACCTAGAATTTTAGCTATCATGATTATTGCTAATTAGGATTTCTGGAACTTTTATTTCAAACACAGCAAGGAGATAGCTGGATTATATTGTAATATAACTTTCATGTCAGAAGCACCAAAGTGCTTCATGGCCCAGGGACACGAAGGGACACCCTGTTTATTTATTTATTATTTTATTAACAGTATTTATATACCGCCCCACTCCCGTAGGACTCAGGGCGGTTTACACGATA
>JANHJO010007606.1:216914-233934 GCA_032468235.1 Pseudoxyrhopus heterurus | reverse complement strand
CTTTTCAAAATCAATATTATATCTTCCCTTTTGCTGTTTATTTCTGAATATTTTTTTTAAGTTCTTAAACTTACATGACACTTTTCATTGAAGAATTGCCCAGTACAATGAAACTTGTCATTCTGAAGGTTTTTGATATTCAAAAAGCAGTTAACAAGCAAGTTCCTGAAGTAATAAAGAAAGGAAGTGGAGGAATCCAATACTGTTTGAAGGCTCTGAACTGCAGCTTGGGCAAAACTGAGCTCCCAGAGCTCTAAATCCTGCTGCAGACTGCTGTTTTGGTCTTTCCACTGGGAGCCTCTGTATGGAGTGTTTATGGGCAATCCCAGCTCCTCCCCTTTATCCAGAGAGGAAATTTGATACTTTAATCTTTTTGCTGACTTATTTCACCACAGTTGTCAGCTCTGCTGAAAGCAGAGACATATTCATTTCACAATTACTTTCCAAGAAGTCCAATCTTATTAACTTTTTATAAAGACATACTTCTGAAATGTCAAGTTCCTGTGTTATATATTAAATGGTCATAAAAAAATGTGATATATCAATTTGATGTGGTAAACTTTTGAAAGAAGACCTTTCCTTGTATGGGATCTGATGGCTTTTAAATTGTTAATTATTTTATATATATATAAATACCATGTAGACAATGCAATATATTTTCTCTATCAATCTATTATGATTTTTGGAGTGTTCATGGAACATGAAGAATTACTTGTTCTCGTGTCTGTTTTTAGGTCAGCACAAAAAGAAAACCAATGACCACCCATTCAGCAATCATTTGAAGTTATGACAGCACTGAATGAAGAGACTTGTGACTGGTCCTCAAAGTTGTGCCCTTCACAGCATCCTGGCATTCACAGTCATGGCCCCATTGGAGCCTGAGTCCGCAGAGGATGAGCTGGAGCTGGGGCCGATGGGAGGTCAAGGGGGCCAATTTCATTGGCTTCAGAGGAACATGGGGAGGAGCAGGATGAAGCAGCCCCAGCCCTCTCGGGCTTGGGACAGCTTGCCAGCAGGGAAGAATGGGGACAGGATGACTGAGAGAAGGGGGAAGATAGGGCAGGGAATGGAGATGAGGAGTGATGGAACTCAGGCGTTGAGCAAGGACCACCCCCTTCTGATCCCCAAGCACAGAGTGGAGAGACGGGAACAGTGCAGGCTGACCCAACAACTTGACAGCGCCCTGCCCCTTTTCACAAGGTACACATGGGGACTAAGACTTAAGGAGATGCTGTGGAGAGGGGCGCTTGTCGGGAACAAGCACTGAATTCGTGGAGTTTTGTGTGCTGTTGCCGACATCTGGAGTTCACTGGACTTCTTGCCTTGTTCCTCTGCTTTGTGGATTCATTGCCTTGTTCCTTTGCTTCATTGGACTCATTGCCTTGTTCCCTTGCCCCGGTGGACTTCTTTCCTCGAAGCTGTTGTACTAACACCGTTTTGCTGGACACTCAGCCAGAGGTTGCTGGAGGTGTGTGTGAGAGCACTTTGCTCCTGAACGTGTCATAAACGTGGGAGCATTTGGGGGAAAGTTAGAGAAATAAAGGGGAGTTTGAGCGTTTGGAGGAAAGTTAGAGCAATAAAGGGTCAGTTGTGTTGCCTCTGTGCCTTGCCCCAGGTCATCACAGTCACATCACCATGATTTGGCTACTTGGTAACCAGAATGCAATTATGATAGTCGTATCATCTCACAGTCACTTGATCACCATTGGTGACCTTAATTCCAGGTTCTCAACAAGCAAAGTCAATGGGGAAGCTGGCAAGAAGTTGTAACTCATGGCCACGTGACATCACACAAAAGGGCTACATGGGATTTTGCTTAACAACTGCAATCAGACCTGCCATCATAAGTCGGCATGGTCATGTAATTTTTTTTTTTTTGCTTTATGACAGATCACTTAATGATAGTGTCCTAGTTCCAGTTCCAAGTACTTACAAGTCCTGAGTCCACCTATGAAAATTTTGCTTTGGACATATTTAAGGAGAATTCAGGCTATCATTACATTAAGCTGAGTGGGGTTTTCTGCCTTGATAAATTTGTAAAAAGGCTTTTGATAGCATGGATATCAATCTAAAATGAAAGTAAATCTAGAAAGTAAGTATTTGAAAAATCTCTAGCCAATTTTCTTTGAACAAGTTCCAATCACTAACAAAGTTTACTCTTTCTAGAACAGGCTATGCCATGCTTTCTAAAATTATACTGAATAGATGTAAATGATATATAAATATAACCATGAGAACTGTCTCATCTAATGTTATTAATTTTTAATTGCATGCAAACATTTTACACCCTCTGCAAAATGTGAATCATCCCCTGCTGTTATGTGAAAAAACTTGATGTATTACATCTTCTCTCAAAATCAAGTTAAACTTTCTCTCAGGGCTGAAAGATTATAATTCTTTTCTACTTTTTCACTTGCTCAAATTATTCTAGAATATAGGCTAAAAACTTGCTTATTAGATATGTTCATTAAGGCAGTTAGGACTTTTGCCTACAGTTAAAATTGAATGGCTAATTAAAAGTAGATGTGGACATGCTAAGAGGATCAATCAGGCTTGAAATAGTTCCTTCATCCTTCTGATATAGGTTCCTAATTTATTTATCAAATTTACTCCTTCACCATTTTTTGTATAATTCATTGTTAAAACTTTTCTTCTATTTCCAGCTACAACATTAAAATCATATACTTGTGGCTAGTGTCTTACATAGGCAACCTCTACAATGACTGGATTTTTAGTCCCTAGATAAATTCCCTCTCCCCAAAATTGAGGAAGACATATTCATCACCTTAAAACTATAAACGCTCCTTGGCATAAAAACTCTTGCAACTATAATAGTACAGGCTTTATGCAAGGAACAGAGACCAATAAACAAATAGTTATTCTTTAATTTGGAAGAAGAATGCTTTTCAAATCAAATCCCCTCCACCCATCTCTAGTTTTCAAAAACTAGACTGCATAAGTTATCACATACAGCTACTCCTCATTTAGCAACATTAATTAGAATTTCCATTGCTAAGCAAAATGATCATAAAGCACAAAGTCACATAACCACCACACCACTGAACTATAGAAATACTGGCACTTCCAGTTGCCATTGTTAACTAAATCATGTGGGTAGTTAAGCAAAGATCACACATCGTCACTATCTGACCTTCTGCTGGTTATTCCATTGACTGCTTTTAGGAAGCCAGCAAAGAAACTTGCAACCCACAATAATATGCCTGTGGGGATGCTGCACCTGTCCTAAGTACAAGGATCAATTGCAACTACCCATCATTCAGCACAGTGTAAGCTCAAAAATCACTGAATGAGTGACTGTTAAACAAGGACCACCTGCTATTTATTAGTTAAAATGTCATTGTGCTCTCAAAAGTTTTTTTTTAAATCACAGGTGAGTGTGAATTTTTCCATGCTAATCAATGGGAGGCAAAAGCTTTGGATTTGAGTTCACTCTGGATTTGGCTCCAAGCTGGCCAGAGCTCTTCCCAAATTTTTCTAGAATTGATATTTTCCAGATCCCCAAATCAGGATTTGAACTGAAGTCTTGCATCATAAAATCAGAACATTATCTATGTGTATTACGCAAAGACATAGCTCTCCGAAAAAGCCATAATACTGGGAAAAGTAGAAAGAGAAGAAGGTGACCAACAGCAAGGTTGATGGACTCAGTTACAATAGTGATGAGTATGCCCTTGGGAGACTTTAAAAGAACAGGTTAGGGATTGATAGCCCACATAAAATCTGGGAAACCTTTTAGTGAAGTGCTAGATGGCCCTGAATGTGTGGAAACAGCATTATGGTGGAGATTGCTGGCCAGAAAGTGGACCTAGCTGATAAAAATATCTTTAGAGAAAGGCGGGATTGTGAGATCACCCAGTTATATTCTGGACAGTTGCTCCTCGCAAAAAAACTACAGGCTGAAATTTTTGTGGCTGAATGGTGAGCGAGTGGCTTGAACTTGAGAGATTCCAATTAAGTTCAGAGTTATAATGTAGCCTATATGGATATATAGACATGAAGCTTGGTCATGCCTAATTTCATAATCACTTTTGATATTACCTATTCCACTTTTTAATATAAGAACTGTTCAAATAGCAAGTTTTACGACATTCACTGGGTGAATGTCCTTCAATCCTTAGGAAGAGAAGTGGAAAATATGAGTAAGAGTGTTCTCAAGCAGCATGTACAGAACACAAGGCATTTACTAGGTTGAAATAGGAAGCTTGAATTGCTTGGTAAAAAGCTTGGGTACACAGAAGTGAAAATTAGGACTTTCTTTAGGTTGGTTATCTCTGCTCATACATTTCTTCAATAAAAGGGAGTTTGAGATTTAAAATGCAGTATGGGAGATTGTGAAGCTGACTGTTTTATCTTCCCTTAACCAGGAGGGAGGATTTAGGAGACAGTCCAATATCACTTGTAATTGTTTTCAGAGTCCCCAACCCCTGGTCGCAGCCCACAACCGGACTGTGGCTTATTTGTAACTGGGTCGCATGAGGGGTGGGGTAGCGCACATGCATGCGTGCACAGCTTGACTCTCGTGAGTGGCGGGCCTGCACGCACACACAGCTCAACTTACACAAGTCGAGTCACACGTGCGTGCATACCACCCCACTGATTACATGGCCCAGTTCCCCTCTCACCCCCACCACAGCTGAGCCATCAAGCTGCAAAGGTTGGGGACTGCTGATCTAAGGTTAAGCTGTTGCTAAACAGCCAAGAATAACACTCATATCACTGATCCCTGGCAATCCTGTGTAGAAAATGGATGGACAGACAGAGAGATACGCACACTTATTCTAATGTAGTTCACATGGAACAGCCAAATTCATATTTAATTGCATAAATAAGTATTTTGTGCAGGAAATGTATGCCCACAAGATAATAGATAATAATAAATGATGACATCACAGGGAAAAACCTTTCATATACTTTGCAACAAGTTTTTAAATTAGTGTAATGTTCTAGACTTATTTTCTATTCCTCAAAATTCACATCAATAAAACTTTTTGTTTCCATTAATTAAATATTGCCCATTAGTAATAAGCAACCAGAAAATTCCTTTGTACATATGATAATATCAAAACTACCTGGCTATTCAAGAAACATGTTCAGGGTTAGCTTTCCCTGTAGTTTGGCATTCTATCAAGCAGACTGTATACTTAGGCAAGATCCATTTACAGATCTTTTAACCAACATATACACAATCCAAAATCAATTTTCATGAGACATGCTCAAGAATAGATAAAAAGGAATATATGTCTCCCTTCCCCTTGCATTTTAATGCAAATATACTGGTTAATATCTTTTCATTGCAGTAGTGAAATAAAATCTGGGGAGTAATCCCAGCTCAAGAGAAATATTCTAAATGAAAAGCATAGAAACTTTTTTCCCCTGAGGTCACAAATTACTCTTCTTTACATCCCCTTGAAAGTTTTCTATAAAAATTATGTGATAAGCTTTTTTTTTTAAAGTATACTGGCTCAAATCAAGATTCTGATATGTCATTAAGTATATATATCCAAAGCTATTTGTTATGTAATAACAATAGCTTAAACTTCCATACTGTCAATAATATAGAAAATGGTTTGCATATAATAGCCACTTAACCTCCTGGAGAAAAGACTAATTAATTAAAGAAAAAATAAAATCTGCCTGCAATGTGTTTCCATTGACTCCTATAAAAATTTAGGATAATGTAAACCTAAAGTATTACTAAAGTGCACAGAAGATGTACATAACCTGTCATCTGAAGCAATGTGTTTAAAACTGATTTTGCTTTCAAAATATATGCAAGTTGTTCATGAGGCTAAGAACTGCAAATCAAGATTAACAATTTTTATAAAAATTAGATATGGAATCAGTTATAAATATGGCAGTAATTTTAGAGATAGGAATATTTTTTTTCGAAACCTGGCGGTGGAATGATAAAAGTATCAAGAAATTCTTTAAATCTTTGGAGATCCATTAAGACATTCGCGTGTTGCATGTAACTCATTTACTTCCAGCAAGCTCTGGTTAACTTATAATATCTGGTTATTTGCAGCAGTGATGGATAAAATAAATGAATTTGCTTTACTCTGCATGTCTAGTAAGATGTATAAAATGGAACTTTAAAGTGAACATCCTTTTTGGGATAAAAAGATCAGTTATTTGGTTTCTTAATATTAATTAGCATGAATTAAATTACATTTAACACATCTTTATCCCTTTGTATGTGCCTGTCACGTACCATTCCACATTCATGCTATTGATGGCTTTTCTCATTTACAAAGCTAGAGCATAAGCTAAATTTCAAACTTTCATTGTAGTTCTGTACAATGGAAAGAATATTTTCCCTACTCAATCTCTCTGTACAGTATGTACACATTTCTCATTAAGATTACCAAATTTTAAAAAAAATCACTACCCAAAAGAAAATAAACAAAAAATTAGAAAGAAGAAATCCTCCTCAGATGATGTGACGCCTTGTTCAGATGCTGATCTGTCCAGCACATGGAACTGACTAGCTAAGGTTGTTTTTCTTCCTCTTACTCGGGCTGTGAGAAAGGTCTTGTTTCAGTTCTTGATATTGCACCTGTTTAAACACAGAATTCAGACATCAATTTCAACTCAGCAAACCAAAGATTTTTTTTTTAAAAAATACAACTACATCATAGTGCTAGAAATATTTAGGGAAGGAAGCAATATTGTCCAGACAAACTTTAACACTGTTCCTAAAACGCAAACCACGGAAATTATCAGGTCAAAGGGAAAGAAGAAAACAAAAATAACAAATAACACACTGTGTATGTTGGAAAGGAGACCATGGCAGTAAACATTTCAGTAAAACCTTCTACCCTACTTTCCATAAGGAATAATTTTTAAAAAACCAAATGACATTTGTTTTAAAGCCAGAAATTTTTTAAAATGACATTTTTAAAGATAGGACAATGTAGAGCCCTTATTACAAAGATAGCTACAATTATAACTGTACAATCAAGGAACAAATAGCACTCGTCAATAGAAATATTCTTAGCATAGTATTCTTTGAGGAATATGCGGTAGTTTTCAGTGATCATAGATGCCTCCATCAAATGAGGACTTTTCAAAGTGCAAAGGATTGCCATCACAGCATCCTTGCCTGACCTGCTTCATATTTCAGTGCACTGAATGAAATGATTTGTTCTTTTACAGTAGCGTTTTCTGCTTTCATCAACTTATATCCCTGAAGCTGTTGCTTCAAAGCACGCAAGCGTTGGTATAATATAACTTATACTGGTTGTCTATTAACTCACAATTTAACTAGAAAATTAACCTTCATTTAATAATATATCTTCAAATTTAACATCAAATATATATACAGACCACTTGCACATCTGAAGGGACTCTGGAAAGAAAATCAAGTAGTTCGTTGTTATCAATTGCATATGGACTTCGGAGTTTCTTTGTAAATTTGTTGATGCCTGAACAAAGCAACAGTTCACATAGATCAGTATTGATATTTTAATGTCATTGTAAAATTAATTGCATAGGCATGCTGGATTAGCTGTACACCCATTCTTGATTAGTGCTTTACCTTTTTCCTTGGAAACAGGAACTCCTCATTTTAACCTAATTTCTATCAGCAAGAAAATAATTTTACTTGGCAGAATGCCATAGATGAGTAGTGCCAAATTGGGCTCTTGAATGCCAAAATGATAACCGCTAATGCAGACTCAATATATTCAAAAGCATAAATGTCAATGTACCAGTATGCCCATTAATTTTTTTTAATGCTGGTTCAACATTTGTATTGATCAAAAATGCATGTTAAGAAAAAGTGTGAGGAAGAAGAGGAGAGCAATCTTATTCAATTTTATTGGTATAAACTTCCATCTGATACATTCAGAGCATTACTGTGAATTTAGAAAAACAGGACACTCTCCATCTACTATCAGATATTCACTAAAGATAATATATCTCACAAATTTAAAGCAATTTGTTCTATGTTCTACAGAGAGTTCTGGAGGGGAAAGTCTCTACTTACCCCAGACAAGGACAATGTATCTCAGTGGAATGAAATACAGGATGACTGTGAACACACAGAGAGCAACAATGGCCAGCCAGCTTAAGAATGGAATAGTCCAGTTGAATGTACTGAATGAAAAATTAATAGATCAGAAATACAATAGCATCACAGAAAAAACAAGTAAAAAAAAACAAAGCAACAGCAGGTAGAATATAGATCTTTAAATGGAACAAGATTAATCTTCAGTGAAAGAATCAACATGTTTATGAATACACATGAGTGTAGAATATGGCATGTGTTGATGCTTTGGACCCAATCCCTAAAAAGTAATTTTGGAGCTAAAATTTGCTCTACACTCTATGAAAGCACATATTTACACTTTGTAGAAACTAAACTTTATGCATTTTTTTTCTAATTTTTTCTCCAAATTTCTTCCCCAATATTGTGCCTCTTGTGGCTTGAAAGGGAAGTACACAAATCCTTCCCATAGTATTGCTGGTTGATTAATCTGGCAGTGTTGGTGTGAACATAATTTGAGAACAGCTAAGCAACCGTTTGTCGATACTTACTTCTTAATCCTTTCTCCAAGAGAAGCCACCTCATCAAGGATGTTCTGAACACTGATGCACACTTCCTGAATGGCATAGAGTTTATTCATAAATCCTTTCTTTTCACTGTCCTGAGGATTATAAGAAAGAGGATCAATCAACAATTATTGATAAACTGATTATAGTTTTCCCCAGTAAAACATTAAAATAGCGTATTTTTAAAATGCACACATTAAGCAATCTTTTTTTCTCTCTGCTTTGAACTACAGTACTTTCCAAGTAAAAATGAATACATAAGCCTGAAAAACAGGTGATGCTGTTCTATCAAATCTAATAATTATAATAGCATGTCTTTAATGTGACTTTTAAAGCAGTGGCATCATTTTTCAAGGTTGCATAATTGAACAAGTAATAGAGACGAGCTAAGGCTGTCCTTAAATCAGGTCTTAGATACTTCCAAATCATTTTCAAAATGTTTGCAGCCGTACAAAATATATTACCGGTAATAGTAAATATATTTCAAATAAAATGACAAGGAGTATGAGAAATTATGTTCTATACCAATGTCTTTATAATCCCTACTACTACTTAATATCTCATTAAAAATAGTCTTGCTTGCTTGTTCTAAGTAAAGTAGTTAACGATGGTAGTTAAGGTGTTAAAAATATTGGTTGAGAAACAAGCTGTTATAAATACCTTAAGGACAGAGTCACAAAAAAGGACTAATTATATTTATCACAATTGTTTTTATATGGATTATATAGCCAATTTGGTATAGTGGTTAAGGTTACAGGGTAGAAATTAGTAGACTGTGAGTTTTAGTCCCACCTTAGATGTGAAAAGTCAGCTAGGGTGACTTTGGGCCAGTCAGTCTCTCTCAGCCCAACTCATCTCCCAGGCTCATTGTTGTGGGGAAAATAGGAGGAAGGAGGAGTGTCAGATACTGTATGTTGGCTGCCTTGAATTATAAATAAAAATAATAAAGATGGGATAAAAAAAATCTTTAAAAAAGTACAGCCATACTTTTTGTCAATTATGATAAAACTCCATCTTACAGCAGTTTTAAATGCTGTAAGATGGGGCTGTCAAACTCCCAGCCCATGGGCCGGATGCGTCACGCGCTGGCCACACCCACGCCCGGTTTAGCAAAGGGCAAAAAAGTCCTGATACATCACATGATGCCACTGTGACGAGAGTTTGACACCCCTGCTGTAAAACATGCTGCCTTCCTATATAAAGTACAGGTGGTCCTCGATTTACAATGGAAATTAGGACTGGAATAGTCCCAAGCAAGCTATCAGGTGGATTAGTAGCTACTGCCAGATGAAGGAGGGCACAAGAGGGTCACGAGAATGCAAGGGATGCACAGGGAGGCTTTGGGAACATCTGTGAGGATTCCCAAGGGAGATCAGCAAATATCAGGAACGGTGTGTGAGGGTGCACAGCAAGATTTAGGGAGGATGAGAGAAAATGAAAGAGAAGCATGGCAAAGGATAGGGATGATGCACAAGTGACCAGTGTGGGTGACATGCAGAGAGGCTGGGAATAGGTACACAGGTAAGGGAGACGTATTTGTGACTTTCTCTTCCAGCTTTCCCATTATCTTTCTGGGGAAGCCATCAGGGAGGGTTACAAATAGCAATTACATGATCACAGAGTGCTGCAACCAGTCATAAGTGCATGTTAGTGGAACAGCTCAAACTCTGAGGACAGACTGTAAGTTGTAATAATTTGTTCAGGACCATCGTAACTTTCAACGGTCGATGAATATATGGTTGTGAGGACTATTTGTATTGTTCTTTAAGAAAGCAACAGTTTAACAGAAGTATCCTTAATAAATCCTAAAATATGGCTAACATACATATGATAATATTTAAATAACTGCTAAGATGTTATCAATGTTTACTTCAGAGAGGAAAAATATCATTTATAGATGCTACCTATGATTTAATAATAAAGTCAGGATTGTTCAAGCTATCATATGAGCTGCAACATCTGGACAACTCCAAATTGTCTGCATTTTTCACAGCCTAGATACACAGTTGTAGTCCTAGGTATATATATAGCATTTTACTTGAACTAGCTGTGTTGCTGCAACAGTATTCTTTTCAGCAAATAAGGATGGCCATGAAACTATCATTCTGCTTAAGAATTACTAAAAAAAAACACAATCCAGCCTCAAGTCATAACTGCTTTCTGTTCTTACTTATAATTCTTCAATTTAGGTTCCTAGATCGAAGCATATCTTGATTCATCATCAGTTCTTGTACGGAAAGAATGCTATCAGAATAACAAAACACATTCCCCTTTCTTCTATCTCTAGAGCTCAAGAGATTTTCTTTGGAAGATCCTGAAGCTATTTTTCTTTACAAATATTTTAACAAGATCAACTTGTACTTTCTTAAATACACATCTGTTCTACATTTTCTCTCTAAATGGAAAGGGCCACTATTCTCCTCAGACCTATTCCATTCTCCACTTTGGAGCGTAAAGAAAATTTGTTGACATATTCGAAAGCAGGCATAGACAAAACAGCACTGGAAAAAGGAGGCAGACAGAAGGATAAGGGTTCAGCTTTTCCTAAACTAATTCCATATGCCCCATGAAACATTAGCCGTTTTTTATTTCCTGTTCTAAAGATTCACATAGAAAATATTCCAGGCTAGTGAAAAGCTGCACTTTTTCCCCAGCAAGGTGCTGTGTTAGCACAGAACATATGAGCCAATTTCAGCAAACTGAAAGTCCCTAATATTCCATTGTCAAATATTTTTGGTATTTTCTCTCAAAACAAAGATGGACTGTTACAGGGATCAATTATGTAAGATGAAGCACATGCTATGATTATAAATGAAGGTGGGCTGCCAAGCAACCGAATTTGGATCATATAACTGTGGGGTGCTGCTACAAAGGATGGCCAGTTGTAACTATCATTTATTCAGCACCATTGGAACTTCAAACAAATGTGTGTTAAGTGAGGACTACCTGTACTAAAAAAAAAGTTTTGTATTTAATGTGTTGTAAAGACTTTAAAAAGCATTTCACAATTTTCTTCCAACAACCTGAAAAATAGTCAGGTCTGAGTTGAAACTAGTAGGTTATGTTGACCCTGTCAGATTCAGATTTAAATAACTACATGTTAAACAAATAAAAGTGTAATACAAGAGGGTTTTTCTTTGTAAAAGTATCAAATTAATAACAATTTTAAATTCCTAATAAACCCAAATTATTTTTAGCCATATGTGATCATTGAGGCAAAAAATAGAGGAACATTTTCAATTGCCACAAAAATCTATTTACAAGGTATAAAAGTGCATTCTAATAATAAATAAGCCAATAAATTGACTAAAATTCTTCTCTTGTATTTTATCAGAATAGGACAATCCTTGCTGGCAACTTAGATTAGGAGAAAATAAAATTCCAAATTTCATGGAAACACTCCAGGACCTTTTGAATTTTACACCTTAATAATCTCAATTATTGCTATATGCTTTTTACCAGAACTGTATGTAACATAAAAAAACAATATATTATGAAGAAATAAAATATGCCAAATTTCACAGAAATCAGTGCAGAATAAGTAATCAAGGTAAGGTAACGGCTCTTTTAAAGGAAGTCATCGAAGAAATTAATCTATAATTGGTAGTTCTTTGTGGACATTTTCAAGAGATGGAGAAAAGTCAAATTTTGACATATGGATTTGATGATTGTTAAAATTTAAAAAGAAAAAAATGTTTCCCCTTTCTTTGGGGAGGAATGAACATTATATTATAGTCTTAAACTTAGAGTTGGATGTAAGTGTACTTTATATCCTTGAAAGAAGTAGTCAGAAGTTATTCTTTGTATATATTTTTGTTTTCCTTTCTTTTTTTAATACCACTTTGCATTTCTATCCTTATTCTCTTTTCATTCTTTATGTTTTCTCTTGATTGTTAGTTTATGTTATTGTTTTATTTGTTCAAGTAATAAAATTATGAAGACAATAGGAAGCTCTTTTTAGAAAAGAAATGATGACTGGTAGGCTTATGGTGAAATAATATCTTTTAATCAAAGCAAGCATAACCTCAAATCAAAAGCAGAATTGCAATCAAAAGGGCGTATCTGTCACTGGCTCACAAATGCACATGAAAGAAAGGATTAATTTAGACAAGAAATATGGGTTTGAATCTGTAAAAAAATGAATGATGAACATGTTGAAAAATGTTTTTGAAATTGAGCTGGAAAATGAGTATGTGAAATACTGTATGATTCAATAGGCAAATAATTTTGTATTTATTTTATTTTTTACTTGCTTGTTTGTCAAACATGTACAAGATAACAAGTATAGGTAGGAGCATAAACATGAACAAAGGAAGTAAATACAGAGGACAGTAAGTCAGGGGCGGTAGGCACACTGGTGTATATAATGCTTGAGCAATGTGGACAAATGGTTTGACGCTGAACTATAATCAGAAAGAAAACTTTTACATAATGATGCAGCATTGGTACGAAATGCCTGACAAATTGTTGAAGATGTATAAAGGTGTCTCAAATGTATATTGGAAATGTAATTGTAAAGAAGAAACTTTTTTTCCTCTTTGATAGACTTGTGATAAAGCAAAGAAATATTGGGGCAGATTATGTTTTAATCCAGAATATTCTTACAATGAATATAAAATTGAAACCAGATGCTTTGCTTTTAAGATTACTGGATAAGGAGCTTCAAAAAAAAAAAGGATTTTTTATTGTATGCAGCAGAAGTTCTTTATTAGCAAAATGGAAAGATATATTAATCACCACTATGGAAGAATGGATGGAAAATTAGATGGAGCTAGCAGAATGGCAAAATTAACTGTTTTACTCAGAGAAAATAATGAATTTAGTCGTGTTTCTACTGGAAACTGCTTCTTCTGCTTCCGGAAGAAAAAAATGAAGTTTTGACTTTGGGTTTTGCTGATCAGAGTAGTGTGTTATGATAGAAATGGCTAGTATTTAGTATGTAAAAGTAAAATGTTGAGGTTGTAACTCTATTTTGTATCTCGCTGCTCTGAAAAAAGTTGGAAGTCTTTTCTTCTCTTCCCCTTTGTCTCACACTTCTTTTTCTCCTTTTCCCCTCCCCCACTTCCCTATTATCTTTATTTTTATTTTATATTATGATAATCTCAATAAAATTTACATTTAAAAAAAATAAAAACAATGACTGTTTGCTGTCTTGCAAACAGTTTGAACAGTCTTTCACAACTTGTTGCCTTACACATGAATTAGGATTACAGCTATCAGCATTGTCAGCATTTAGTAATTTGCTAGGGATTTTGTAAATTACAGTCCCAATATATCCGAACGGTACCAGTCTGGGAAAACAAAAATCGCTTCAGGCATGAGTGGGCGGTAAATAACTCACAGCAAAAGTAGACCTAGAGACTACACCACCAAATAGGCCACATAATTTGCTTGTATTTTTTTTACCTCCCTGACTGCTGCATAGTAAATATAACATCAGATTAATTTGGTATTATGGATTAGCACAGAGAAACAAATATTTTATTGCATATTTTAGAGTAAGGTCATCTTCGACCTAGAGCAGGTAACAATTTCTTGTTTCAAATATCAAGGGGGAAAACCAGTGACTATGATAATATTTGCTTTGGGATATTTTCTTAATAATAAAAGAGAAGTTAACATTTTAATGAATGAAAAGTAAATGTAGAGTGGAACTCGTTTTCTAAAAGAGTAGCACAGTTTGTACAAACTGAACGTGACATAAAAATGAGGTTACTGTGCAACTCAAAAGAGATACCATGGCAATAAGGGCTATAACAATAACTGGAATACATTATTTCTTTGCTAGCAGGATTACAGAAGATGAGTAAGACTGATTATGCATTTTGTCTACAATAAATGAATGCCAATGAGACCGAAACACGCCAAGATTCACAGAATGATACATTTTTCACTGATACATTGTATACAAACCTGAACAGAAGAACATATGTGTTATCTACAGGGCCTGAATAAGGCAAACATAATATTTATATGATAATATATTAAAGAACATGAATGGGCACTTTCAGCTTATATATCCCAAGAAATTCAGCTTTCATTTTCTTCTTATATTGCATATTTCATATGACATCCATTTTACCTACTGGTATAAAGCTTCCATAACAAAATATATATGTTAAGAATTAGTTATTTTAACTTTTACATAGGTTTGTCCATGCTATCTATGAAATTTCTTTACAGTTGAATTCTCATATTCGGAACACAGCCCAAATTGCCTTGGACAGCTTACCATGACTAACTCCCATTTCTGGAGTACAAATGTGTAATTTTGACATTCTACTTATTATCATATTTTTCATATATAAAAAATATTCAAAATGGCCCCCTATAAAAAGGAATATTTGTAGCAAAATAGTGTGAGATAAGTTTTAAGATTATTGTGCGAACTAAAAGGGTGGTGATGAGAAATACTACTACTTCTTTACAAACAGTTTGGATTTCTACAACTGATGGAGAGGGTCACCAAAAGAGTTAATTCACTGATTTGTTCCATAAAATAAATAAAACACACACACACACACACACACACATTCTCTTTCCCACCTCCCCCTGACCCCTGCATCCAATTGGCTGGTAGCAAGGCTCAATGGGCAAGCAGCCACTGGAAGCATTGAAACCAAGGTCAAAATCTGAAATCTCTTAACAGTGGTGACAGGTGAGGCAAGGACAAGGGAGCAACTCAGATGGCTATTGGTAAACCAAGGCTGGCTGGGGGCATCAGCAGTCGATGGATGAGCCCTCTTCCTCCCTGAAGGGAAGGGGTCTTTGGGTGCATACTAGAATGGGTAGTAAGGGTGCAGTTTTTCTCATGGTCCACAGTTCACTTTATTTTCCTCTTCCTAGCAAACCGGCAGGTAATTCTGTAGGTTAGGCGAGGCAGCAGAGGAGGAGATGGAAGCAGAGGAGGCGGAGGAGGCTTCACTGTAGTTCAGCTGAAGGTTGTGGGGAGGATGAAATGGAGCAAGCCTATATTACAAGCCATTAATAGCAAGATAGGTGACATATATATTTAATATAAAAATAGAAAATATCTGGGAAGAGAAAAGATGAGGGAATGACTGAGTTGCCTCCTAGCAAGGTAAGTCTAGCTGGGGGGTTCCACAAAGGGTGTCTCCTCTTCCTTCTTAGAGGGAGGGGGCTCATAGGGACATGCTGGAATGGGGATGTAGAGTACAGTTTTTCTCATGGTTTGCCATTCCCTTTTTCCCTCCTGCAAAACAGCAGACAGTTCTGCAGGTTAGCAGAGAGGGTGGAGGAGGAGGCTTCTCCGTGGCTCTCCTGAAGGTCATGAGGGAGGAGAGGAAATAGTGCAAGCCTGTATTACATGTGGAAGGAAGAATGACCCAATGGGTCACAGACTGTCTAGTATCTCACAAAAACCAGTGGTTCCTAGAAGGCCTATGAAAATAAGGTGGTCCTTTACCTGTTGTTAAAAGGGTGATACAGTTCAAGGCAAATCTATTGAATGGAGTTCTTCCTCATTTCTCCAGCTGCTTTTTGGGTAAGGAAATCTAGAGATGGATCTCTGATGGGGGTAATTGTGTCTAGTTAGGAAATATGGGAGGAGTTCTCCTTCCAGTAATATAGTCCTAAGGCGTTCTAGGCTTTATAGGTTAATGCCTACATATTTCAATGTAAAGTTCTAAGGCAGCAGCATTTGAAAGAGGTATCAGGCTAAACACAGTATAAAGACTCACAAATATTATTTCAGGGAGATTTTTGGATGTCAGTGTCTTTTCAAAACTCAGCAATTAATCTAAGTCCAATAAATATGAGAAAATGTAGTATTTTTCAAGGGCTGTAGTGATTGGGACTCTTTAGGCCTATGAAAAATGTTTCTCATCTTCTAGCTTATTCTAGTGAATCTAACAAAGGAAACATTGGCAGTTACAATAGAAGAATTCAATGACGGCATTTATGTTCAATGTTTGTCAGGTAGGTTTTGTATTATTTATTCTCTTGTAAATAAGCTTTAAATGCTTTTTTAGCCTTGGTTGCAAACTATCTATTTTCAGTTCAACAGTGAAGAATAAAAGCTGCTATTATTTGATGACTTTCCCTCCTCTATTCTTTGTTCCTACTTTCCATGGATTTCATTATGTTACTGGAAGTATACATTGTCAGATCTAGGACAGAGCAACACTAAGTAAACAGGGAGAGGGATTGTAAAATTTTTATGATCTTTGGAACAGGAAAATAGAATACATTTGGCCTCCTGCATGCTTCTTATTCCATTCCTCAACAGAAAATATTTTCAAATTTATGTTTTTTTTCTAGTCAACTTTCATTTATTTGATTAATTCACACTTGAACTGCTTGCAGTGTTTTTAATTAGTAATTATGAAGTTTCCTTCAGATTCTAAACATTTAGGGCTAAGCAAATATTCATAGTATGATTAATCTATGCAGAATAGATGGCAGTCAAAATAACAGCTCTCAAAAA
>JANHJO010007606.1:174941-198603 GCA_032468235.1 Pseudoxyrhopus heterurus | reverse complement strand
CCTGGCAAGTTTGGGCCAGATTCGTGCAGGCATGGAAGAGCCTATTCGGGACATACCCACAAACATACACACCCACAGTCTGTTTTATAGATATAAATGAAACACAAATCACAGGGAGAGTATAATCAGTTCAATTTAATTCACTGTCATGTAATCACACTGATTACCATTTTTCCTTTATATATTAAAAAGAATATACAAAATTTCAGAGTACCAACCAAATCATCCCTTTCATCAGATTGAATCAGATGCATTCAAATCAAATTAAGACATTTGATGGATTTTGTATATGCACACACACTTGTATTGAGCCAAGTCTTGGAACTGATTCCAACCAGTTTTCTCACTGAATTAAGCTGACTTGCTAAATCAGAATTTTGAATTGAATCTTCAAATCAAATCATGGCTGACTTGCATATTGCACACACAAATACACACTTTTTAACTGAGGATAATACTTAAATGCATTATGAAGAAGTTCTAGTTGAAAAGATTAGGCTGTTGTACTCATTTTGGGGAATCTAAAAACATATGCAGATTTTTTTAAAGTACCAAAGCTCAGATATTGCAGAGACAAAATAGTAAGGCCCGTATTTACAGTCAGATTATTTTCTCTCACACCGAGGGGAAAAAACAGTTCACACTTGGTAACTGACTTCTATTTATGATGGTTGCAGAGTCCTTGGGTCATATGATCAGCTTCTGCAACCATCTGAGAAGTAAAGTCAAAGAGGAAACCTGATTCACTTAACAACATGTTACTAATTTAAAAACTGCAATGATTCACTAAACAACTGTGGCAAGAAAGGTTGTAAATAGGGCAAAATTCAATTAATGTGTTGCTTAGCAACAGACATTTTGGGCTCAATTGTAGTCATAAATCAAGGACTACCTTTATTGGCAAAAGTGCTTATGGATTCTAGATCCAAACAATATTTATGACTATGAGCATTTCCCCAAAATTTGTTTTAGTCATAGTTCTAAATATACTTTGAAAATGATTATTTATCATAATTAAAATACAATGACTTGGTAGCTAAACTGTGCAAACTGTTACATCAGCTATTGTAAAAAGGTTTTGTTATGCCCAGACAGAAGATTCCTTTACATCAGTCTGCATTTGTGTTCAACAGTGTTCATGCATTCAACAAGCTCTCTTTTGGGGTATACTATGGAAATAGCTTCTCCTCTTTGACAAATCAAACTATGAACAATTTTGTAAGCACCATAGTGACCACAGAAACTTAGGGTGGAGAGAAAGAATGCTATCACTATAGAGGCTCCCATTTTTTAAGTTTATTGAATTCACTACAAATAGATTTCATCATAATACTTTTCAGTTTCTTTTGTACTAGAATTCCCCCACTACTTTATTTTTAATTGCAAGGTTTTTTTTAAAGAATTAATGCAAACACACTGGGGATCTATTTGTATTCTTTGCCTTCAAGATAAAGATACCCCTTTTTATTGAGACAACGAAAAGCTGAAAACTCTCATGCTGATAGCCTGAAATATTTTTGCTACTACAGTGAGTCAAAGGGTGGCTCCCTCCCACCTGCATTTGACTTTGCATGTTCTAGTATACGCACGAATGCGCAGATAATATGATTAGAAAACAGCTTGTTCATAGAAAGCTGTAGTGTTCCCTTTTCAAGTCTGCCATGGTGCAGCACGCTGACAAAGGAATAATAAAGATGCACATTAATAGGCCTTTGTAGGTTTTTTTTAATCCCACTTAGTGAATCTCAATGAATTTTGCACTCACAGCTGTCTTATGTTAACCAAAGGTTGGGGGGGGGGGAGTAGACAAATGAATAAAAGGAAACTATTGTAATCATTGAAGTCCATATTTCTTAGAGCAAGGAATAACTTCAAAATAATATTTTTATGTGCTTTGTTATCAATAAAATAGAATGAAGTGCCAAATTTTGACTCAATCAGGCCATGATTGCAGATCAGAATAACAACTCAAGTCTCCTTCCATAATATATACTTCCAGAATTATAGAGCTAAGAAGAAGTTGCATTAAGGGAAGGAAAATCTATATGGTAAAAAAAAAACGTTATTGCTAGGACAACTCAAAGTACCAAGTATGTAAACCAGAGAGAGGTCTATTTTAGTACCTGATATGCAATTCACTAACCATTAAAGCAAGGAATCCCTTTCTAGGACAATGAAAAAAAATCCCTTTTTAATATTTTGTTCTACACTGTTAATTTCGTTTTTCAAGGAACCCTGAAACAGCAACAGCTATTCATGTTGCTCATCTTTAGAATACTACTTAATAAATGGCGTAAAAGCAGTGTACAAGTGTTGCTTACTACTGCTCCATGCCAACCTCATAAAAACCACTGCATTTCTCTCACATAGCTAAATGGAAATCATGTAGGTGGCCCTGTTTAAAGATGAAAAGAAAAGCAAGATTAAGAGATTGAGACTTCATTTACCTCATTAGTGACTTGAAAATAAAGCAAGTGCTGAATAGTGTTTTGTATAAAGGAAATAGAATACAGTTGGTCAGAACCTCACAGATGTATTGATAGCTGAAAAGCAATACATTAAAATATATTTTTTTGCACATCACACCAAAATAATTTTTGGATTTGAACTAATAATTTGAATTTTGTCACTGTGTTTTTACCCCATCAGATCATCTAGGGAAAGAGAGAGAATCTCAAATTTAGGCCATAAGATCATCATTAAAGTTGGAAAATTATACAAATGTAGTGCTAGTTAGAGTTGGTTTATAAGGCTTGAATAAATAAGTAAATAAATAAATAAATAGCTAAAGCCTTGTCTTGAGATGTCACTGGTTTTGTGAAACAATAGTGCTACCTAGGGGTTCAAAAGCAAAACAACATTCATTTATCATTAATTTGCTTAAAAGAAGAATTAGAAGTTTTATAAATTAGCAAAAATATAAAAATACTGTGATATCAGATATATGAAGAATGTCTTCTGCTTTTATCTAAAATTTAAAATTGTCCATTCTTGCCTCTGCTTGGCTATGTTTCTGCTAATGCAATGCTAGTGAAACTTATTTTAAAGAATGACATTTATTGAACTTTTTTAGAACTGAGCTAAAACTAAAAAAAAAAAGAAATGTGAAATAATAGGTTCAACAATGAGGGAAAATGCTGAGACTTTACAAATATTGCTCACTCAAATGACTGAATGTTCTAATCGGTAGGTTTTTGTAAATACCTTTTCTAGATAACTTTGCCACTGAAGAACAACATGTGATAAAGAGCTTTTTCATATATTACAGTGAAAGGACTAACACTGATATAGGAGGCATTCCTTGTGCTTCTGCTTTCAGAGAAAGCATCTCTAAATCACGCTAGCTTACTTCTAAATGTTATTTCCTAGAGTGATTGAAACACTTCTACAGTAGCAGCTTTGCATAATTCACACTGACTGTTAAATAATACACTTTAAATAATTATATTTTTCTGCATAAGATAAATATTTGATATAAGTCAATAATAAAAATGATTAATATGTATGCTAGTTAATATATGCATTCATTATAATTATTAAAATACTTTTACTGAGCAGAGGACTAATACGTAGTTGTAAATCAAGCATGGTATTTGATTCTATACATGTTTTATTATATTACAAGCATACAGATTAATACATGTATCTTTGCATATGTCAATAAATAACTATTATCCACCTGTTTTGGAAATCGTTCAAAAGCAATAGCATAACTTGTTATACTGTATGTATAATATTTCAGTCTATATATTTAATATTTAATAGGTCAATTCATTAACTTTCATAATCTAAAAAGAAACAAATCTAAGCATTTTGCAACTTCCCCCTATATTTTATTAAATTACAGGTAAGTAAGAATAACCCTCAGGCATACAAATTTAAACTGAATCTAATTGCATCAAATTAGGATAATGAAATTTAAAAAGTATTTTTTAATATTAACTACACTTTATTTTTAAACTGCTTTATATTTTCTATGTAGAAAATTATTTTAAAAAGCTGACATTAAAATAATTCAGTGTCCTTTAAAAAATTATTAAAATTTTGGTATATGTTCAAACAAATAGTAAACTTAAAACAAATAGTAAATTTAGAAAAAAAGACTTATATTGTTAAAAACAATTTAAGAATAAATATGACAATAGTTTCATTTGTAAAAAAAAGTACAAAATAGTCCTGCTTTAGAATTGAAATTATTAAACTTGGCTCCAACACACAATGTTTAATTGTGACTATAAAATTAAATTCTAGGAATAAAATTTCTGTTTATATATTAAAATTGCATTTCACATATAAATACATATTCTTGTTCAAATTTTAGATAAGTCTTTAGTATTATATAATCTGCTGTTATCCGTATTATATTTCTACACTTCAAACAGGTATATTTTTACTGAACGTATAATAAGAGAAAAGCCTGTTCTTATTTGCCTTCCCTTTACAATTTTTTTTAACAATAAGCATAATTATCTTCAAACAAACAAAAAATAAATACTCATAATATATTTCTTGGAAGAAAAAAGAAATGTATATCAAGAAAAATATTTTAGGGCAGGACTTTTCTGAAATGTTTCTGATTTTTTTTGTATTATATGGTACTTAAAATCTATAAAAGAATACACAACTGTCAATTATAAGACATAAGATGGTATATTCAACTCTAAGATTTGTGTCTTGTCATTAATTTATAAAGCTTTGTAGACTTGATATTTCATTTCTTTCATTTGTGTGGCAGTCAAGGTTACTGTTAGAAAGAAGTTTAAAAAGGCTATACCAAAGACAAGCATTAAGTAAAAGAAAAATCTTGATATAATAAATCATTCTAATCAAATTCTTGGCTGTGGCTATAGTGCTTTAAACTTTAGGCAGTACTAAAATTTTATCTTAATCCATTTTGGACAGAATGATTAAGAGGATAAGCCATACACCAGTGAAATCAAACTTTTTAACTTCTACATCACAAATTATATGTATTGAAGTAGATTATAAATCTCATGTAAAAATTGATCTGTTCTGTTATCCAGGAACAGAGTTTGCATTTTGCCATTGATAAAACAGGAACAGAAGATATGAGAGACACGCATGATTCTTTCAAGGCAACAAAGATTTTTATTGTCTCTCATTCTACTGAAATCTAACTTATATTGACTCTGATTTGTATTTTAATGGCCAATTCTATGTTTATTCAGAAATCATACTTAGAATATATTCCATTAATTTGCATATTACACAATTTGTGTATTACACAAAGAATTACAGCTTTATAATATGGTTTGAAACTTATTATGCAAAAGCAATTATTTAGTAAGATTTCAACTAAATAAAATGAGCTTATTCCAGTTAAATGTATGTATAATACCACAGTTTTAGATTAAAAAAGAACAAGACAAGAAATAGAAGACATGTAGGTTGTTTTTTGAAATGTATTTATCTCCAGCATCTCTAAATCAGTTACATCAAATTTCTTGAAATATTTAATTTGAACAATGTATTACCAGAATGTATGAATTAGAAAACCCCCAAATACTCAGGTCAGTTATCTCACCCTTGCTGGATATATCATATATAATTTCACTGCTTCAATTTCTCTATGATGTGTATAATTTGCAATCTTGATGGGCCACAACATGGCAAGATTAATGCTGCTTTCAGGATTTGGAAATATTTTTCTCAGTATGTACATTAATATTAGTAAATTTTGTTTCATACAGAATTCATTAAAATATTTTTTAAAAAAAAACAGATAGCCAATTCATTTCATTTTTTGCTGCCAAAGTTATTCATACATTAAAAGGTGGGATATAATTTATATAAATAATCTTTTATTCCATAAGATCTCATTGTTATGGTGAATTTAAACAAAAGTTAAAATGCACAAAAATCAGTAAACTTTAAAATGAGATGAATAAGTGAAACAATCTAGTGAAACATTATCTAAATGAAACCATCTATATCACAAAATCCTTCATGAAGATGCAACACTTTGGCAATTAAATTGACAATCATCCATCTTATATGTAGGCCATAAAAACTGGCACTTTTAAAATACAACAATAAGACAGGAATCCTTTACAAATTTCTATGGGACGCCTACAAAATTTAAATGATTTGTATAATATAGTATTAAAAGGAGCTGTATAGTATACCAGCTTAATACATTTCTTTATTTCAATTTAAAACCTAATTCAACTGCATATTTTTGTTAGTATAACTTAAAGTTCATTTTACAATTAGATAAATTTTAATAACGGTAACACATTCATTTTTTCCATAATGTGTTTCAAATTTCTGGCCAAAACCTCAAATTCCTAATAAAAATAGTAGACGATAGTTTGCTTTGCAATTATCAATAATGAAGGAAAATGAAGAAAAAACATGTACTTATATATATCTTAGCTATATTTGAAATAAAAGATAAAATAATGAAATTAGCAAATGCATGTATAAGGCATTATCACAATGAAAATTCACGCAGTTTGGCAGTTACCTCTTTGCTTTAGACTTACTATAATAACACTAACTAAACTTCTAACAAAGACCATCAACCTAGTTACTTTCAGGAAATGTGTAAGTTCATTGTGAGTTTAGAATAAAACATCCTTCTTTGATGATATTTTTGGTTAAATTACTGTGCAGGTATTTAATGTTCATGCTGTAACTAAGACATTTCCCCTTCTAACCCTTGATTCTGATATGGTATCCCTTAGAAATATAAGGGTTACAAATCCCTTTCATTGCTTTAACAAACTCTTATTTTTCTTGCTCTGCTATACATGCTATCGGGTCTATTTGCACTCATTCAATACTACATGACAGATAAAGTTACAGCAAATTTGTTTTTCTCAAAAATGCAGTGAAGCCTAATATCCCTTAAGTAACAACAGACTTGTCTTTCATTTAAGAGAGAACTGGCATAATTTTCTCCCAGAAACAAACCACCCCCTTACAATGGCTCTGTTCTTAAAGTTCTGAATGCGATATAGCTCAATTTGCAGGTGTTCAGGTAGAAAGGTGAAAGGGTATTTGACCCTAATAGAGTAATTGTTTCTTAGGTAGGTAACTCCAGACAGTTCAGTGATACGGTTCTACAGTAGTATGAGATGGGCTGCCCGAGTTATCAGCTATGATTTGCATTGGTGCACTCAAATGCTCAGTCACTGAAATAGATACATATTATATCTGCTTAAAGAAAGAAGATACACAAATCCACCCTCAGCACAGAAGTAGAGAAACAAATACCATTTCACTGAAAAACTGTCCTGTAAGAATATTCTGATAGTTATTAATTTTAGCTGCAAAAGTTTACAAAACTAATAATTCCTGAACTATTACTATCTTCAGAGACTGCCTTCCAGCTTTAAAAAATATTAAGTTTGGGATACTGTGAATTGCACTCAAAATAATTAACCAATAAAAGCTCAGGCAGAGTTATTTATAGAGCCTAGGCAATTTTAACATGTAAACTAGATCTATTAGTATGTAAATTCCTGACTAGAAACACGACAATTAAATCTGCTTAAGAGTTGAGTGTTAAAAATATGGATAGTATGGCCTTACTAAATATGGCTTTTAATTTTGTTTTCATGCATCAATACTACAGTACTTGTATTTATTCCTGCTCCTTTGCTAATAACATAGCATAAAGACTGCAACTGCTCAAATCTTGTGTTATTAAACATACACAGAGTTTCTTCCCATAGAACACTTGTTCATGAAAAATTGAAGCATTCATTAGTTACAACTTCAATTTAATTTAGAATTAGTTGCAGCGTAATTCCTGTTTAGCTTTTAATTCAAACTGAAGCCATGTGCATTTCCCTTTCAGAGGTAAGATAAGTAGGTATACACGCCTCCCATCAACTGGTTCTTGCTATCTCATCTCAGCCCAGCCCAGAAAACACTCTAGTCTGCTTGTTCTGCCTTGATCTGCACAGCAAGTAGAACAGCCTAGCGAAGGAAAGTGCTGTAAACAAAGAGCTTAGGAATGAAGGATGGGAGTTGCAAAGCTTTATGGCAGCAAAGACAGGAGGGGGGAGGCAAATGAAATGCTGCTAGCTAAACCACCCTGGTAGGGATGATATGGAGAGAATCACTAGGATTAAACACTACATGAAATGAAAGAGAGGAGTCTCTTCCCCCATCTCACCCATTATAAACAGGAAGGGAAGAAAGAGAGAGACGCTGCCCACACACACTGATTTCATTACAGGACAAAACACTCACTAGGTGACAATCTTACAGAAAAGTAAGAGGAGGAATATTGTTTATTGCTGCATGAAAAGTATTCTAAAACAAAAATGATAAGGATCAAGGGTGACCTAAAGAATACACAGTTTTCAGAGGGATATATTTTTTATATGTTTATTTATTTATTTAGTGCAGACAGACGTAAGATGGTCATAAGAGATTCATCAAATATTATAGTTTTATTTTGAAATTAAACCACATGTAATAGCATATTGCATGTATTACTTCCACATGAGAGATTATTTATACTATAACATCAACAGTAAGTAGTAAGTATGCATGACCATGAAGTCACCAGGAGTCAAGTTTCACTTGCAGCAGATTTTAGTTTTTAGACAGTGATCAACTAATGTTAGATTAGCCTTTTTTCTTCTTTTTGGCTTTATCATTTTAATGAGGTAGAGAAGAACCTGAATTGGCCCATTAATGAGTCATTTCTAGTTAAGAAAGGTGACCATTATAATTTGAATGGAGACATGGTATTCTTGTTGCCTATATAGTTCTGAGAGTAATGAAGGCTACTATGTGGTTGACGTTAATTGCATTTTCAATATATTCTAATTCCGTGTTAGCCTTTAAAAGCAGGTTCATTTTTTTCAGAACAAATTATTGTTAGTGCTTTTTTTAAAAATGTATTTTTTTTTACTTTCTTTTTATTTTGATGAGCTAGGGATTATAATTGTCAGTTTTTAAACAGAACATTCCTAAGATTGTTTAAAAAACTAAGGGTAATAGGATTGTTGTGGACTGCCCTGAAAACTATTACAGAATGGCTTTTTTCCCCTCTCTCTTCCTTATAAATAAAATTTTAAATATCTTTTCCCTTAATTTCATGTGTAAGAAAGTATTTCTCAAACAAAATTTAGAATTCCAATAAAATATTTTAGAATTTCCTGTTTCTTCCACATAAATTAAGAGGTCCATTATTTTCTGAAAGTGATTTCAATTGGATCCATCTTCCAGAATATTTACCTTAAAATTTTGCAAGAAATAAATTTCTGCCCAGATGGATAAAATACACTAAAATGTTATTTAAGTACAAACTGGAATCCAAATTTCTAATTTTGCTCATGTTAAATTTCTATAATAAAAAAAACCCACTGTTCATACTGTAAGGGCTTTTTCCTTTACAAGGTTGCTAAATTTATTTTTAAATAAGGAACTTAAGTAAAGTTGTTAATGAAGGCTCACTATTACTTGAAATTTCACCTTATAACTGGAAATTCAAAAACAGTCTCGGACTAAAAACAAATGGAGTAGATAACTGTGAACATTTGAGATGTACATAAAAAGAAGCCAAAAAGAGCTAAACATCATTTCAACAAATGGAACTGAATATGAAAACTAATAGGAATAAAGAAAAAGAACAGGAATAAAACCATAACCTGGGGGAAGAGGATATCAAGGTATTTATTTATGAATTAGCCTAAGATTTTCCCATCATCAGATTAAATATTTTCCTTACTGTATGAGAACTGATCTAATGCACTTAATGAATCAAGAAGGAAGGAACATTTTCAAAAATCCAAGGATCAACACATCAACAGCTTGTTTCTTCACAGGTATTTGTATTCAATCCCCAACACATTCCCCTATCCCATTCAAAGAGAACAGCAATTTGTGGTAGTACAGAAGATTCAGATCATGAAAATGTATTATTTTCTGCAATAACAAGTTTTCAAATTCAATTCTTATTGTATACATGAAACAGATCCCTTTCCCTAATTTATTAAGAGGCAGTTTCTCTTAAACATGGAATTCTGTGGTTGTCTACCTAAATTATTCAATTGAATATTTAAATATTTATATAAATCAGTATGTTATTTTCTTTTAAAGAAATAATTTAAATCTTATTACTCAGTATGGATATGGAATGTACTTCCATATGATTTTATGTGTTTCAACACCTCCTTTAGTTCCAAACTATCTCCCCTATGTGGAATTGATGCAGCCCTGCCAAACCTCAGGTCCAGAGGAGCAGCTGTTTTGGTGGGTTCTGCAGGCTCCGAAGGGAGAACATGGGAATCAAAAGACTATGGTTAAATGCCACATACAGGCTTCTGAGCTTAACAATAAACGTTATTCTCTCAGAGTACACAGACTGAAATTGTCACAGCCATTCAATGTGAATATGTTCTGTAACTGTGGAAAATCTCAGCACACTTTTATGGTAATAACAGATGTATGCCATCTGCCCAGGTTTATGGTCCAGAAGATGTTCAATTGCTACCGTCTTATTTCAAAGAAAGTTTCTCTTACAAACCTCTATGAGAAAACAATATTATATAATAATATATATAGTAAAATTATATGTGTGTGTGTGTGTGTGTGTGTGTATAATGTTTTGAATACATGCTAAAAAAACAAAAATATCTAAGAGTTGAAAGTCTTTTTTTCTAGTTATTTATTACTGAAATAAAATCCATTTTATGTAATGGTTGCTACTGGACTCTTAACTATAGAGGTCCAGGATGAAATACAAACTAATGCAATGAAATTAATTGGATGACTTTAGGTCAGTCATTCTCTACCCTCCAATAGAAGAGTTATTGCAAAAAATTAGGGGAGGGAATCCAATGTATAGCATCCTGAGCTTCTAGAGAAACGTTGGAATGTATAATAATACAGCTAAATAAAAATGTCAATACCTCTTTATATACAACATGAATTATTTCTTAATTTTTTTGGTCTTCTTTGACACATTTACCAAAATGAGTCTATTAAATAATATTCATGTTTCTCCATTATATTGTTATTCTACGAATCCCCTATTAATCATAAACTTGTAATGACAATTTAAGACCTTAATCATTTCAAGATGAACCTCTAGTTTTTCATGTGTGATGGCTAAACACAGAAATGGTTTACATAAATATGTACAACCTAAGCTAAATAAATCTGAGCATTAAAACAGGAAAAATAGTACTGGAACTGCTTTAGATTTACTTTAAAAATCTAAAACAGGTTGAAGATGAATGTTAACTAAGATCAGAAGATGACGACTACATAATCTTCCAAGCTCTTGCAAAAATGTGGCACATTTGTATCTTTCTTCTTATATGAAAGGATTGTTGTTATTTAGAACAAGATTCGACTATTTATACCAAATTAAGTAATTTGAGAATATCATTTACTTTTTATAAATTAAGACTTCATTTTCCTTCAAGTAACACAGCAATTATTGTATTATGACTTCTTATACTGTAGGCTAAAAGGACATATTGTAACATAAATCTTAAACTTTTCATTTAACTGCCCAAATTCAAATCCTACCTTTTTGTACACTCTGACATTTTTGCCTGGCATTTTCATTAATTTTGCAACATATATAAGTGTAACTGAAATGTTACCTGATCAATATTATGTCTCTTTCATGTAACACTAGAGCACATTTCCCCAAAGACCACACAGCAATGCAGGAAATAAATGTGTAAAATATCAAATGTTAATGTTAACATAGCAACACTTAATATATAACAACTGAAAAGGCTAAAACAATTCAAAATAGTCCAAAGTACCACAAATTATCCACATACCTATTTACAGAATAAAATTTGTCTGCCAAACTAATTCACTATTTCATTTTGAAGTACCTCTTTTTACTTAAATCTTAGATATCCAATTATTTTTCAGCCCATTATAGTAATACGGCAATGGAGGAAAAAGGTTGCATGCATCCTCATCTGCCCTAAAGCATTACACTTTCCAACTTCCACAAGTATAGGAATGTGTGGCAAAGAGCTGAAGAGAATTAAACCCAAGTTGGAAAACATTTTGATACTTCACTAGACTATTGGAAAGACAATTCTTCTAATTTCTATTAAGAAGTTGCCTTCATATATTAAATATACATAAAAGTATTTTGAATAATTGCATGTTAAAATTACATAGAAGTAATCCAAATTTTTAATTTAAACTTGAACAAAAAAAGCTAATATTTAAAAAATTCTATTAGTTTTGTAAACTGAATGTTTAGTTATGATCAATATAGAAATTGGGAGAACAATACCTATTGGAGGAAAAACTGTATCATTTGTTTCTATACTATTTAAATCCTAAGCTTTGGAACATGTTTATCTGAACCGAACACTTCACAGTTGTTGGAACAAACCAAAACCCAGCAGAAAATTCCCATTAGAGGAAGTGAAGTAATAAAATCTCCCTTGAGTGGACATTGACTACATGAATATAACCATGTTGTGTTCCAGAAAACTGTATGAAAGTGATTTATCATTTCCTTTGTTCAGGACATTTGACTTTTCAGTCTAGACTGTAATCCAGTAATTTTGTATTGTTTCCCTTTCCAAGTTTTAATCAGGTCTGATATTTAGTTTTTTGAGAATGGCTAAGTGCTGGCACCTGCTGTGATTTGAGAAATATATTTGTTAATTCTCTCTTCTCAAGCAGCTGCAAGAATAAAAAAAATGGGATTCCACTTTGCACAACTTTGGTTTTATCTGTGTTGTTCATTTACTTTCCAATTTGTTGGAACCTGTTGAAATCTTATTACTTCAAAAGTATTTTATTAAACAGTTTAAATTTTGCAGAAGAGTGGATGTAGGATGAAATTCTATAATCAGTAAATATGCTAAGACTCAGAGACATAATTGTTACTGAAAATGAGTCATAACAAAAAGCTATCTATTACTGTGGCTCTTTGACAGTAGAATAGGTTATTGAAATCTACCTTATGACAAGTCAATCAAAAAAATCTTGACCATAAACACACACATATTAGCTTCCTTTTATCAAAAGGCCTTGAAAACATTCAGATGCTACATACAAGGTATCAACATAAAGATAATGTTATATGAAGATCATGCCAAAATATTATTTTAAAATGTTACGGTTCTGTATTTTGATTCTTTCTTAAAACCTGTTACTCTTTGCAGTACCTTGACCAATACAGAATCCCCAGGTGAGACACCAGAATCAATGAAAACCAAATGGCTTAAGGTAAATAGAAAAAAATATATTTATATATGTGTGTGTATTAGTTATATTCCACAATAACAGTTTATTTAAAACATAGATGATGGCAATAGCCCGGTCACATTGTCGTTTATCAGCAACTTGCACTGAAAAGAATGCAACCTCTAACTGTGATAATATAAAGTTATCACAAATAGTGTTCTCCATAAAATGGTCTTATTCTTTATATTACAAAGTTTTTACTTCAATCTACAGGAACAGTTAAGTTGCTACATCTATATAATCTCTTATATCACCCTAAAAGTTTGAAGTTGAGAAATCACATGAGTAAGTCCCATAGCAATATTTCAGCTCTTCCAAATAGGAAGAGTAACCCTCCTGTATGATTCCTTGATTTAGTTGTCTGAATACCAATTTCAGTTTCTTGTAATTAATAATATAGTAGTGCTTTATAAGAAATCTAGAAAACAACCTCTATATACAGCACCTCCAATATTAGTATCATTCATTGTATAAACAGTTGTTTATACAACTGTATAAAAACTCTTTTACCAGAAAAATTATGCAGATTATACATTAAGATTATGAAGCAAGAAAACCCTATCACAGTTTGTCTTTGATGACCAGGAATCTAATTCATCAGGAATGACATAATAAAGATTCCAGTGACTGCATTAATCTTCCTAACCCTGATGATAAGTAAATCATTTTTAAGAGGTCAGTAATTCAAGGTGCACATCAATTCTAAAACTACTGACTTGTCCATTATTACTGCTTACTTACTGAATAGTTGATAACAATGTGTTCCAAGTGTGAGACTATTAAGTATTATCTGTGTCTGCACATTCAATGTTGGGTTATTGTGAACAAGTAACCTGCTGATGCATCCTACTTGACTGCTCCTGGTTTGCTTCTCCTGCCAGAAGAAGTGATTAAGTAAACCTCAGAAAATTCTTCTATGGTTTGTTTAGCCATTCCCACTGACCTTAGGGATAAATGGGAATTGTTAAGCTTATGTGCAAAATTAATAATTGTTTTCCATTAAACATGCCAGAAATGATTAATAATATGTTGAATAAATTAAAAATATCATACCACAAAAGCAGCCAGACTTCTTGGTGGTGACTCCCATTCAAAACAACCATTTATAAAATAGGCAGCATTTATAATGACCATGACGCAATGTTTCACACGCATAAAGTTCCTTAGAAGAAGCTAGAGGTGAGAATCAGAGCATGTGTTAGCTTCTTTTGTGCTGCTGAATATATTCTGACTGTGTTCACATTTTATCCTAAAAGGATACACTATATAAAGTAAAAGTGCTATTACTAAAGAATAAAAAAGGAACTGTCAATAGGTATCCACAGGTTTATCAGTAATTGCAAAATATAAAAGGCTGTACCATTCCACTGTGCAGCACAATAGAAGAAATTACAATGCTGCTGTACTTACTAAGCTTTCATTCTGAATATGTAACCGTGCTCCAGGCACTGAGGTACAAAGATTTACTATATTAATCCAGATTTTTGAAACAAAATTTTATACTAGCTACATGAAATGACATATGCAGTAATTCTCAGGCAATTTTACTTGTTTTTCCATTTAAGATATGACAAAACATTACAAGAACAAGAAGAACCATGCATTTCTTTTTAAAAACTATAAAGATCTTTTCACCAGCATTTGGAAAGATATTACCTTGAATTTATTCATAAAATTCATTGGAAAGAACTTGCTAACTTGTTGCATTTTAAAGCATAATACTGTACCTGTTTTTATTTAAAACAAGATTTCTCTAAGGAGACATTTTAAGTTCAAACTATGTGATAAAGATTTTAATGAAACTATGGTTACATTGTCTGCAAATGTGCCCACTAATTTCTAAAAATCTGGGAGGACTGTACTGAAAGTATTTTGTTTTATGTATTACAAAAGAGTACTTGCTTGTTTTATGATTATGTAAATATTATCTGACTGCTTATAAAAAGTCCTTGCTAAAAGTAACTCTGTATTTTAAGCAAGTAGTATACAAACACTATTCAGTTTATGAATCAGTTCTGGAAAAGCTGATTGATTTAGAGCCTATCTAGGTACCATAATTGTAATCATAAAAAATATAGAATAAATTTGGTTCTAATATTATTTTAGCCAATTCTTCAACAAAATGAACATTTTAAAATAGTTACTAAATATTTCAACTAGTAAAAGTAAACACACATCCAGAAAAAAAAAATGTCAGTCTTTGAAGAGTCAAATAAAAGTTTGTTGCTTTAATTAAGATTCTAATAAGCACCGCAGCATTAGAACTAGGAGAACAAAAGACTGATAGATTCTCTAATCCACAATAATATGAGAGTTCCTGTAGGTCAAATTAGTCACAAAATGTATGGTAGACTAAGTTTACAGCCACCTGTGCAATAACCCGATACACAGGGAAAACTGATGACTTTATTGTGGTTCTCATGACACTTTTCTAAAGCTCAGTTTTGGCTGGGAATGGGACATGTGTCTGTGTGCGACTATGTGTGTGCGTGCATGCTCACATGTCCAGATAAACTTTTGTTATAAATCACAAAGTGCTTTAAATGCTTATTCCCTCCCCACCACCCCCCAAAAAACCCCACCACAAAACTGCAAAATAACATTGCAATTCTAAATCTTTACCTGTTTAGATAGTCTGTTTTCTTCTTCAATATATTTCTGTTCTTTGGGCATTAATGTTTGGATGCTGGCTTTCACCTAAACATCAGAATGTCACAATATTTAGGCACTGAAACATGTATAATTTAGAACCATTATCACAGCATTTCAAAATTGCAAGGCCAAGATTATAAGCTAGAAATATGAAGCGCAGAAGCTCATGCTTGTGTATATATTACAGCAGTAGCAGTGAAGTGATAAAGTGTGACTGTCTCAGGCAGTGGCAGAAGAGTATTCTGCAGCATATATCAAAGTTTAGAGAAAATGAGGAATGACAGAAATTCTCTACAAATCAGGAACAAAAGCTTTCATGAAACCGAACTCTTTAGCAGTACAAAAAAGCCAAAGTTAAGACTTACAGCATTAAAAATCACATCCATTTCAAGATAGATGACCCCCTTTGTTGGCCCTGTCAGCTGCTTGTTTTTCAAAACGTAGGCTTTCTGTTCACCATTTTGAATCTGCAGGAAAAGGACATGACAGCCGTCTGTCTCACAGTCTCTACTGAATACACTCCCTCCATGACCTTTGACCCCCAGCTGCTGAAACTGACAGAGAACCCAAAACAACTGTGGCAATTCTGACAAGTACCTGTTCATTACCAGGACCAAGTCTGTCAGGAAAAATTAACTATCATGGGATTCAACATGGCCGTGAATTGAGTATGTTAAATTTTTTTTCAGTATTCCTATTACAGATCTGGGTTGAGAAATGACAGCCTGTACTGATTGTTTCCATGAGCATAAAGAAATTCAGAGCAGATGACGACGGCAATGATGATAATAATAACAATAATAATACCAACTTACATACAACAATGGAATGACCACTTTGCCTAGGAAGTCAGCACTTCGATCACGATCTTCATCATAAACTGTCACTTCAAGAACTGAGTGGATATCTTTAATATTGCTATAAAGAGTGAGGCAGAAAGAGGTGCAAAGTCACTGAACTGGTTGCCAACAACACATCACTAAGTCCCAGAAAAATCAAATAGTACATGTATTTTTGAAAGTATAAACCTGAAAAAGAGGGCTAAAAGAAGACCAATTTAAATAGGAATACTGAACATTTGGCAATTACATACTTCCCTGCCCTTATTGTATCTGAGGAATGTCTGCCAGATGCACTAGAGTACCCCAGACCCTATTAGGCAAAGATGGGCCGGAAGAACCAATTAGTGTAAGTTGCGATCGTCTGGCTAAGGATTTCATGGATAAAATCACTTGCATTTGCTCTGAGTTGGAAGCCAGATGGATGGAATCTTTTGAAGTGATAGAGGTATCAACTTGTGGTGTTACCTAGTACGTTTCTGAGCCATATAAGCTCAAGTTAGTAGAGAAAGTTCTCTACAATATTAGTATATCTACTTGACACATCTGGGTGGCCAAAGCATTAGAAAGGGAACTGGGAGTTGGACTCTGGCGGTCATCAATTCTTCTTTGAGGGAAGGGACTGTTGAGCAGCTTTGAAAGAAGTCCTAGCCTGTCCACGCCTTGAATAATGGCTGAGGAACCAGCTATAGGGAACAGCTTTTCCTCTAATTCCAACCTCTCCTTTTTGGAAAGGATGTTAATAATGGAATTTCAGCACTGGAAGACCATGGAATGAAAACCAGACTCGTTGTCGTGGATCACTTGTGGCAGATTTAAGAGAAGGAAGAGCCATCCTTGTCTTCCTATAAGTCTTAGCAATTTTGAAACTATTGATTACACTGTCCTTCTAGACCTCTTGCAAGAATTGACACTTGGAGGCACTTAAATAATCACTCTTTTAAGACTATCATGGACTCATGGTTACTGGAAGTTGTTTTAAATTAGACACCATTTATGCAGAATGAATTTTAATGTCAAAGCTAGGGCTTTGGGAAAAGATCATTCTGCATAGCCTCCATACATATATGGCAAATCTCTAATCGTCTGCTAGTCCTTTCTTATCCTCTGTTTCTTTTCTCTTGGATAGAAAAAAAAGCCTTTCATCATATAAAGGAAAACTGGAAATGTGTATTTTCTGAATTTTGAGGCTCTTGAAAATAAAAATTTGCAAGATAATGCATAAGAAGAAAAACAATCATATTAGGGGAAATCACTTATAAAAAAATACTAGGAGTAATAAAAATAAAACTTATAGAAACATTTATGAGTATTTGTGAAGTAAACCAGAGCCACTGAGAAACTGAATGAAATTATCCAACTTTTAGATTCAATTAAATTTTCCATTAACTTTCATTCCCTCTATTCTGAACAGGTCTATAAAGAACAGGGAATCATTTTCAGTTGTTTTAGGTCTAGAGGATGGGGAGGAATGGGTGGGAAGAAAACTTCTATCAATTTCTGTTTATGGTGAGATATCTAGATTCAACATATTGAGAAAATTAGAAATATATACCGTTTTCCTGAAAATAAGACCTATCCCAAAAATAAGCCCTAGCATGTTTTACGTGTGCACGTAAGCCCTACCCCCAAAATAAGCCCTATTTAAGAACGTGTGCCACTGGCCTCCCACTCATTCCATCTGGTTGTTAGCAATGCCAGGGCCACAAGGCGATGTGGGGGAGGGTGGAGCTGCCCCATGTACACCGCACCAGCTTACCTCAGGGCACCGCAGCCAGGTCATCTATACCCCAACACCTGCCTTGCAGTTATGTGCAGCAGGAGCTTGCTTGCAGCCACAACAGAGCAGGAGGCTGAGTGGTGTACTGGTGCCCTGGCCGCAAGGCAGGTGTCAGGGTGTGAACAGCCTGGCTTCAGGGGCCCTGAGGTAGACCAGTGTGGGGCACATGGGGCAGTTCCACCCCCCACCTTGCAGTGGCGGCATTGCCCCATTGCATGGCCTCCTGTCCCACTGTGACCCAGCAGAAGTGGGCCTCCCATGCTTCTTTTGGGGCCTAAAAGACAATAAGGCCCGGTCTTATTTTCGGGGAAACGTGTGTGTGTGTGTGTGCATGTAAACAATTGTTAAACTATATATTAAGGACATAATCATTTTAATATATAATTTTAATATATTACTGTATTTATATAATACATTGTATATGTTACATAATACATATGCATTAGTAAATATATCTATCTGTCCATAACTAATATTTTATTAAAAATCTCAAGGTGGATTATAATATAATTAAAATCTAAAGTATGTTAGAGTAGTACTAAAATAATGCTGAATCTAAAACTGGGGAAAAGGAGAACAAACCACAAATTACTGGTGAAGGATTGCATGAAAAGGAAAATAAAAGGTGTAATGGCAGACACTTCACAAATGTTAAGGTAGAACGTTTCAGAGTGCAGGCATATTACAGAAAATGTGTAAAATGTCACTCCTGCTTCACACATAATGATCTCCCTTAACAATCTGAAGTTTGAACTGATTCCACGTTCTACATGAGTAGAATCTGAACTTGGTTTATTAGCTAATAGGTAGCTGATTCAATTGCTTTCACAATGTATAACATGAACATGGCCAAGTGTCTTGCTTAGCAACTTGTTCCCAGCATTTTCCATAAAATGAGATTTTTTTGAATAAATGTAAGAGCAGCCCTACACTGACTGCATCATGTAATCCAAATGTAAGGGTTACTATATGTGAACAATTGTAACTAGGTTGCCATTACCTAGGTGGCTAAACTTTGTGAGACAGAGCATAAACAGCTAAACCTATTTTACTTTATTGAAAAGTTACATGAACAGAATTTTGCAAGCCTAAGAGTACATGTCTAAGCAGATATTTATTGTAGCACTATAGCACTTCTCATCATGTTCAGACTATCTCTCAACCTGACTGATTAAAGGTATGACTGATGCTATCCATCCATTAACAGATTGAAATAAAGCCATGACTGTTATAGAGGCCCTGAAGTTGCAAGCACTCTGGCTCCACTCTCCCAAAAAAGCTTGGTATGAAAGTTGGACTTGTAGGACTAGAAAGCAGATCATATAATGTTCTTATGCTAACCCTTTGGGTTTTTTGGTTTCAACAAGAACAACAACAAAAATAAAGCTGCTAACCAGAAATGTTCAGTGGGTTATTAAACTGTAAAGAACATGAAACAGATCTGTCTTTCTTGTAATATAATTAGGAGAAATTACAATAACAAGATGATTCTTCAAATTCAAAAAATCAAATATTTCCATTGGTAAACTTGTAAGATATGCTCCAATTCTCTATAACCTAAAAAAAAAGAGTGCTAAGCAGAATTTTTTAGCCACCAAATCATTTCCAATACGTCAGATTTCTTATATTAAAATATTACAAAGCCTTTTTACATTCCTTCCTATAGCTAACTCGCTTTTATTAAATGAAGAATCACAATAACTGGTTAGAAAGTACTGTGCCACGAATGTCCAATTCAGCAAATTATTCAATTTAGTATTTTGACATCTCTGATTTATCTCTAAGCTTTGGCTGTTCTTTATAACAGGAATGGGCATGTCTTAGGTGTTAAACTTTCTTAGCCTCCTGACCTTTAAAGGGATTGAAGAGGGATGTTTGGTGGTATGACTTGAAAGGTATTTTGGGGAGATGGTTTAGAATTGGATTAGGAAAAGCTTTGGTTTCCTAAGTTGCTTAGGAAAGTTTAGCCAAGCAACTTCTGATATACAGTAGCTCTAAGTCATGTACTGAATTTCAGAGGCTGTTGGGGTATTGGGGGTGCACAAATTGTTAGTCTAAAATGCTGAACATGATTGATTCATGTGCTGTACTAATCCCAAATCCATTCCTAACAAAAAAGCAATGCAAAGAAACATAGTGCCTCTTTTGTTTATTATAGCTTATAGCGTCCAAATGGCTCTGAGCTACTTACATCAAGTAACAAAAACATTAAAATAGAATAATCATAATCAAAGCAACACTATCCCCTAATAGTACTACCCAGTGAATGCAAGTCAATCCACACTGTTTCCAAAGGCTTTCTGGGACAGCCATGCCTTTTGAAGCTCTTTGGAAGTCCCAAAACAGGGATTGGTTCGGATATCCAGAGGCAACCTCCTATGATTTTTAGATTCTAGATTTTAAAATCCTAAATAAGTAAACATAAATAAGTATATCACACTTACTGAATATCAATTCCCAATTTCAGTTTTTGATATCACCAAGAATTATGGTAATTTTGAACAGTCACTAAATGAGCTGTTGTAAGACTACCTGTATGATGTAAGGTATTTTTTTAAAAAATTTTTTAAGGTTTCCAATGTATGAGATCTCTCTCCCAGCATCTTACCAGTAACAAATTTGGTTACATTTGCCACATTAAGTTTTAAAATGTTTTGGAACTATCATATGAAGTCCACAACCATACTGAAGATCACCGATAAAAACAGATTGCTTATATGGCAGGTATTTCACTATCTTATCTGTCTTTCCAGAGACATTTATTTGCTGTACTTAAGAAATTAGAGAAATTTAGTTCTGATAATTTTGAAAGCCGAAGGCCAGATCCTGAAGATGAAACTGAAATACTTTGGCCACCTCATGAGAAGGAAGGACTCCCTGGAGAAGAGCCTAATGCTGGGAGCGATTAAGGGCAAAAGAAGAAGGGGACGACAGAGAAGGAGGTGGCTGGATGGAGTCACTCAAGCAGTCGGTGCAAGTTTAAATGGACTCCGGATGATGGTAGAGGACAGGAAGGCCTGGAGGAATGTTGTCCATGGGGTCATGATGGGTTGGACACGACTTCGCAACTAACAAGAACAATATAAACTGGCAGTCTCATAAAGCAGCAAGTGCTTAGAGAGATGCTGTGTAGACAGATGAGATACTGTCCCTTCAGACACTCTCAAATTGTCTCTCTTCTACCACCTCAAGAAACTCTCCCCACTCCCATCCTTTTCACACAATTTTCCTTGCATCCATCTCAAACCCCAGTTTGTAAACAACTAAGTGCTTGCCCAGTTATTTGCTAAGTTTACCCACAATATCACATTGTGATATGCTCAGACGAGCTTATCTATGCATGATGAAGCTAAATTAGAATTTTTTAATGGCTTAAACCTGGGGAGGACAATTTTGTGTGGGCAAAAACCTATGTGTTGGTTTGGAATTAACCTTTGGATATTTTCTGGGTCTGTATGTGTTTTAAATAGCGGGATACTTATTTTAGGAGTTGCAGTGCAGTCTATATCTATTACAGAGAATAGATGAGAAAAAATGGGAAGCTGTCTTGTGATTTCAGTAGTCATATTCAGAAGAATCTCACAAATGGGGAACCTGAAGTCATAGTTGCTCATCTCTAAAATAAGCCATATTTAGTAAGATCATAGCATATCAAGGCTGGATTCAATATTTATAAACTACAATGGATTCATTCAGGCAAGATAGACATCCAATTACATTATTATTTATTTTATTGTATAACCTTAATCTATATGAATCCAGTCAAAATGTGTTTCCTGATTATTAACTTCAGAAAACTGACAATAACTACATGAGATTACTAATAAGATTATATATAGTTTTTTTAAAACAATTCTTTATGCAATTCTGCACAGAAGTTTTATTTAATGCAGGTAAATAAAGGATTAGTAAATCCGGAGGCTGAATTTTAAAGCAGGAGCTTTACACATAAATACATGTTTCTTTTTCCTTTTCTGACATCCTAACATGGGAAATTCCTATGATTTTTCAGCAAATTTCTCCTTACATTGAAACCATTGCCCACTGATTACAAACCTGACCATTTTCTGATCAACAAAAAATATTGTTAGTGAAAAGACAAATCAATTAGCTGTGATTTGAAGGAACTGGAGATGCCTGTTCTCCTCACTTTTCCTCCCATTGCTGAAGTCCCATAATGAACCTCAGCATGGAAAAAAAACCCAACAATAAAAAATCAATACACATTCTGTTTTCAGCTGCTATCTTTTTTTCTTGGTTGGAAGTTCTGATTATTCTCTTTTTTTCCCCAGCAGCAACTTTTCTAAGCTCTAGTCTTGATCTTATGTGGGGCTAGAGGTAACAATAAATGAAAACAAGTCAGAAACTAAATGTTGGTGCAACTTAAAAGAGGTTCTGATACATTTTGTAGAGTGACAAAATACTTCATTATGCTCAGATGGTGAATGATGTTTTTTGCTTGATTGTGCCACTTGCCCTGCACCAACTAGAAATGTGACAATCAAAACTTCCATTTCACTGAACATTTTAAATATTAAATCTTGCCGGGCACATCGCATTCAAAGCTCAGGCACAACAGTAAATGTGCCAATTTGTGACTTCTGCTTTAATTATTTCATGGGTGGGGGGGAACTGCATTCCCTCATTAGCTATTAAAAAGAAAAAAAGAAATAAAGAAATAAAGCCAAGCACTGCCATGATTTGTGAAGGAGAAAGGGGATATCCCCAAAGTTTGGTTTATGATTGTAAGCATATGCTCAAAATCAGGTAGTCTTTGACTTACAACAGTTCATTTAGTGACCGTTCAAAGTTATAATAGCACTGAAAAAAGTGACTTATGGCCATTTTTCACACTTATGACCATGGCAGCATCCCCATAGTCATCTGATTTACATTCAGATGTTTGACAACGGGTTCATATTTATGACAGTTGCAGTGTCCCGGAGTCATATGATCCCCCCCCCTTTTTAAAAAGGTTTTTATTATTAAAAAAATACAGTGATACAATTCACACTATAAGTTACAAACTTATTTCATCCACGTGTTTACCTAATTTGTGTATATACAGAGCAAGTAAGTCATATATCATTTTCTCATTTACTATTATACATCTCTCTATATGTTTCCATATTATCCATTTAAACCCAACATAATTAATCTTTTATATATA
>JANHJO010007606.1:161818-172865 GCA_032468235.1 Pseudoxyrhopus heterurus | reverse complement strand
GAAGAATGTTGTTTTGTCTAAACTACTACTCACTAAGAATTCCCCCCTCCCAAATTCCCAGGCTCTAATTGTGGCAGCCTCAAAGCTTCTAAGAATATGGCTGCAATATGGCTATATGGCTTCCATGGTTGACACTTACATTGAGAATTCACCTCTAGTACTGATACCTTTTGAATAAAAATTACTTTCTTTTTTAAAAAGCAAGAATGTTTTAAACAAATGTTCAATACAACACAAACATATATTTCCAAACAATTAATAATATACAGTTAAAACAAAATCAATACAGCTTTCTTCATTACTTCATTTTTTTTTAAAGTAACATTACATTTTTGAGGTAGCATTGGATTTGCATGTCTAATAATATTACATTTAATTTGTACTGAAAACTTTTTGGACTATCTATGAACAGAAAAGCAAAGTATAAACTTAAATAGATGCAAAGGCCACATTCTGCCACTGAACTATCTAAAGTTTCTGTTTTGCAAGGTATTCCCATATAGTTACATCATATGGTTCCTTTTCCCATCATCCTATTGCAAAATTGGTTATTAAATTTCCAGACCTGAATTCTTTTTAAGCAACAAGATACAATTCAGCCAATTTGCTCCTTTTTCAAAGTCTACACACCAGATAATATCAACTAGAATTACTGCAAGTCCTGTTGTTTCCAGAGGCAACAGTCAGCTACAATCATTTTCCATATCATTTAAAGAAAAACCAACTGGATATTCCTTAGACTGATATCCAAAGTTTTAGTTTCTTAATCTAAACAAGTGTTGTTTTGCATAAGCAACTTTTGGCAACTAATACTGTATGATCAGACCTTAAGATAGCAAGCAAATGCATATAATTTAAATAGATGAATAAATTCAGTAAGAATTTTTTTTAAAAAAATCACTTGACTGTAGGTGTGCTGAAGGGAAAACACCAGTTTCCTTGTCAGTGCTGTCACAGTGGGCTCACATTAGCAACCCTCAAAATCCAAAATATAAGCAAATCAATTAAGCTTCCAAATATTACTACTACTACAGTATAATTGAGAGATACATGACAGATGTTTCAATAAAAAGGCATAAATACAACACAAAGAATACCTGTTTTCCTAGCCATTTTCATGAGAATAATTTCACACCTCATCAATGCTTTGGAAACAAGAGGGGAAGTCATAATCCCAACAAACCTATCCAAACAACATGATTAATAGGGTTAAATTAAGTTGTTTCAAACAAACCCAGGTTAGTTTTGTAGATTATTTGATTAGGCTATAATTTGAAACAACACCCTCTCTACTCTCTCTCTGATTAAGCATGCTGCACAAATAGGGTTTTCATCAATGGTAAGATCTGGCCCACCGTTTACATTCCTTTCATAGGGATCTCAGCCAAATCCTTTCCCTTCCTATATTTGAACAGATTTTGAAAATTTATTTAGTTGGTACAGATTTTTATGAACGGTTTCCTGGCAAACTTGTCTGTTATTTTTCCTGCTTGGTGTGTCCAAACATTAGCTAATAAACATTGTTTTTACTGGATATTTTACCTTTCTGGAAATTGCCTTGAATAATATAGGCAAACACTGCTCTACATCCCTGTAATCCCTTTATTTGGGATAAAGTCGGGGTGGCTGGATAGGGCTGAGCGTTTACTGGCTAGATCCCCTTGAAAAAGGAAGAGTGCATGACTGAGAACTCAGAAGGATCAAGCAGAATTGGAAAGTTTGATCTGATAATCAAAAGAATGGAATTGCACTGGAAAGGATTGACCACAAACAACTGCATGGAGAAGCTTGACCAACATCCTATCTTCCTAAGAGGCTCAGGAAAGAAATACTTTCCTCTTTCTCTCCTCTTCTCAAAGCTAAGGGTAAGAAGGGAAAGAACTGCCCAGCTACCTAAAGGAGTTAACATAACAAAGCAGTGAAGATTGGAACTGCTGCAGAATTGCAAGAAGCCTTCTATATACGTGCATATTATTTTATGCATAACACTGCATTTTAGAAATATAAGCAGAAATTATTCACTTTATTTGCACTGTTAGAATAAAAGTCATTCTGATTGAAAGAAGTACAGTGGCTCTTTGTGCATGTAGTAATTCCTCTTCCTTTTTCACCTTCTGACAGAGCTGGAAGCCAAGGACACAATAGAGAAAGTATCTGTGAGGCCCTAGTAAGATCAGCAGCAGCAAATTTGGTTGAATGTGCTGTGCTTGAAGACAAGAACATGAGTGATATACAACTGGCCCACCCTAATTTCTCCAGTGTCTTCCTTTCCTTTAGTGTCAGCTCTGATAGCCTTAGCTCTATCCTATTTTTCCCCTCCTCAAAACATTTTTGCCCATAACACAAGTATTTTCAATACCAACCCAGACGATTGGAAGCTAGCTGATCAAAGCACATAACAATTCATAGACATTCCTATCCTAAACATATTTTCTAGGAAGTGTCATACTATATAGATATTCCCAGATTTCACTATCACCTTAGTTATGTTAGAAAATGAAAATTATAAGCTTGGGTTAGAGGATTTAAAAATATAGTTTGATATGTAACACCATTTCTGTGGAAATCTTTCACAAGGATAAAAAATGTATTGATTAAGTCAGGGGTGTCAAACTCACGTATGGTGGCATCATGTGATGTATCAGGACTTTTTTCCCCTTCGCTAAACCGGGCATGGGCGTGGCTAGTACGTGACGCATCTGGCCCGTAGGCCGAGAGTTTGACAACCTTGATGTAAATGGTTGTAGAGAGAATGAATAAAATCAAGGAAGCTCAAAGGGAAAAAACTGATTAAGCTGATTTACCCACACATTCTCATGAAAGCGTCCTGTATTTTCATCCTTCTAGAGAATTTTTTTTATCTAATGAAAAATAATGACCTAAGCTCTAAATTTAACAATCATTTGTGAAATAGATTCAGATCAAGACACTATGTGAAGATCCACATGTAGATACAAACAATGTTTCTAACAAATCATGAAAAGTTGTATAAACAGTATAATTTTAAACTGAGCCCAGAATCACTTAATGAGCAAAGCAGCTGGAAAAGCATTATTTTAACACAATCATACGATTTGGTCCCTGACAGCAATGAGTTTTTTTTCCAAAAGTTTCATGTTAATATGAGGCAGCACCATAATGCAACATTTTGCAGAATCTACTCAATGGACAGAAAAATAATTACTGAAAAAACATTTGATGATATTTGAAGAGAGTAGATCAAGATCAGGAATCATTGCAATACTAAAGCAAAGAGACAAGGGGATAATGTTCTTAAGAACTTTGGTAGTGAAGACAAACATCTCATGTTACTGGATATTGTTGGAATTTATTGAGTTTACATTGCCAGAGTAATAAAAGATTTCCCCCACTACAAGTTAGTTGTGGATAGGGATAAAGTGGAAAATGACCAAGGTTAAGCAATAGAACAAGAGTAGAGATGGTATGAGATTATAAGGATATCAGTGAGTTATCACCTGAAGGATTCATTTTTTTCAATATTAAAATGAAACGAGCAACAGGATATTTACAGATTGAATATAAAAAGCAAAGAAGAAAACTCTACACTTGCTATACAAAACAGATGGGAAGTGCACAAGAGAAAAAACCTTTAAAGGAAAGAGCAGTTGGTTTTGAACATGTTGAGCTTCAAAGAAAAAAAAGTCCACGAGAATATTCTGTAAGCTGTTTTGAAGCAGAGAGGTAGAATCAAATGTCATCAGAAGAGATGATTAAATCAGTCAAGTTTTGCATGTGCTTATAATTCCATGTGTTCATGCCCATTTACATGTGCTCATAATTCTATCCAGTTTCCAGTCATATACCGGTGGGTGGGTGTCTATGTACTCAAAATTGTACATATTTTCTAAAAATGCATATTTGCATTCAATTACTTCATTTATTCATTTATTCATGCGTTGTGCACATTTTTGAGTAAAGAATTGCATTAAAAATACTGCCAGATTCCAAATTACCGATGTTTATTTCTTTGTACATATTTGTATGCTGCTTACTCATACGAATATAGCTGCTGCTTTTGTGCCAGAAACACCAACGTGCTTCCCGGTGAAAAGGATTAGCCGATGACATCACCATTGCTTAGCTGATGCCTGGTTGGGGGCTCCTTTCATGTTCCCATTAATGTGCCCATCGAAGTGGTACCTATTTATCTACTTGCGTTTGCATGTTTTCGAGCTGCTAAGTGAAAAGAAGCTGAAGCAAATGATAGGAAGTTGCCCCGCCACACAGCAGAATTCAGGTCTTGAACATGGGCTTGCTAATCGCCAACCCAGCATTCTACTCAAGTGAGCCATCACACTCCCAAATATAGAAGCTTAGAATATATAAAACTAAGAACATAGCTAAAACGTATATAGAAGCAACTTGCAATAAAGAAAGATCAGCCCCATCAATCACTCCAAAGTGATCCTTAAGGCCATTCTATCAATCACAACATCTTATTATATTAATATTGGATAGATGGTGACCTTTTGGGCTTTGACTGGATGGCAGAGAAAGTGAGAAGATGTAAAGCTGTTCTCATTCAAATTGAATCCAAAGGATTATTAGGAGTTTGGGAATGCTGCAGAAGTGACCTAAGAAAACAGGTGAAATGATCTGGAAACAAAAACCCAAGCAGCCATGACAAACCTCTGAAGAACCTTCCCAGATCCAATGAGTTGCAATAAAGCCTTGAGATACAGGGTGTGAGATCTATTTATTTTGTACACTACAACAGACTCTCAGCAATTTGCTAGTAGAGAATGGGAGGGAGGGGACTATACTGCTCCTCCTTCATTCCCAATGCACATGACCATAATATTCTCATTCTCTAGGGAGTTATGGCAAACAGGACTTGCATGATGTTGAGATGAAGCATGCATACAATTTTGCTCTAAGGGTACCAAGAATGTTTTATTTGGATCTATACTGAAAACTCCTGGAAGTAGCAATTAAGAAAATATAAGAGGGTGTAGGGGCTGGTAGCATCACAGCAACAAAACTCTTAAAAATATATCATCCCTAAAGGGACTTTTTAAAAAATGTGATAAAAAAATTTCCCCTCCAATTCAGTTTGATTTGTTCAAATCATGCTGTAGAGCAGGGCTGTCAAACTCAGATGTGTCACATGCTGGCCATGCCCATGCCCACGCCCACTTTAGCAAAGGGGGAAAATGTCCCGATACGTCACGTGATGACGTAAGTTTGACACTCCTGCTCTAGAGCCAGCAACAAGATGAAATGGATCACTTCTGGATTGGTCTAGCACAGGATAGATCATTTCAAACTTATAGAAGCTGTTGTTAAAAGTGGACTGTACTGTTTCTACACAGAATACCCCAAAGATCTCTCTAAGATGTGAATATGGCCAAGTTTCAAACACAAAATTCAATATTATGTTATTTCACTGAAGATTCAGAATCATCTAGAAGACGACCAAGAGTAGGTCTCTTTTAAAAACATGACAGAAGAGGCAGCTGAAATTAATTACTCAGTTATGACTTAATTTATTTTTCATTACCTTTATTCCAAATTCAAGACAGCCGGATTACACCAATAATCAGATATGCACTGGATTCAAATAAAATTTTTGAATTTTGTTGCAGTAATAGGTATATTTTCCATGGAGCTATTTGAATGTCTTCAAGGCCATCAAGCTGACTTACTTACTCTGCTAACAACCTGCCTACAAGCTTTTACGGGCTTCCTACAGCACTTTATATGAAACCTTCTACTCCCCTGACTCGGCTAGACATGATGCTATCTATTAACTAAAGTTGGGACATGAATAGAGATTGCTTGAGATACATTATACAGCTCCAAACTTTAGGAGTATAGCATGATGAATAAGACTATTATTGTTAAACATTAGCAAAAGAACACTATTTTCTGGAAATTTTGCTTGCATTGAGAATGGATATATCTTTCAAGCTGTATTTCTTTTTCCCTAATACCAATAACAGTTTTAATTTTTTTAAAAATCATATACAATTAAGACCATGGGGAAAAAATACAAACTAAAACTCCCAAAGCAATCAGTGTTAAAATTCATTCTGGGCATATCTCATCTGCATCTTTCTGTGAGAAATCAGACACCTAAGATGGTTTAGATAAATGGCTCAATTAATTGTACAGAAGTATCCCTCTTTGAGCTGAACCAGAGCTGTGAGCTCTTTATTAAAAGCACTATTCTGTAGTCCATAACCTCGTTCCTTGACTCCTCTCTAGTTTCCAATTTAAACAAGTCCCTCTGCGGCATGTTCTAAAGGGCTTTGTCTCCCTGTCATTGTTAAGAGAGCTGAGGCATCCTGGAAGTGTGAAATCAGACCTCATGAGCTGAACGGTTCCCCAGGGAACACTGGACTGCGCAGAAGGTCAAAGTCATGGGCTGGACCATCTGAAAGCACCCTGATCACCCGTCTGTGACATAGCAAGCAGGGGAAGTGTGTGTGTGAGGAGACTATAATTGAACACATCTTAATTAAAACCCAGAGATAGCAAAAATAAACTGTTTCCTAGGCAGCCTGTCAAATGCAGGTCTCACTAATGAGTTCCAGTGTTTTAATTTCTTAACAAAAGTAAGACTCAGTTAGCAGTAGTAAAAACAAGGATTCGACATCATATTCCTGTTGTTTTGCAATAATCTTTCATCAACAATATTAATTAAAACATATGAACACTGCATGAAAACACTAAATCATCAACATACAATTAAACATATAAAGAACAGAGAGCTAAAGAATTATTTCACATATGATAATCAGCCATTATTAAAATGTTTTATAAAAACATTTTTGTTGTATTTTAGGTTTAATACTCTATTTTTAAAACAATTTAAGATGCTACTTCTTAAACATCTTAAGCTGTGGATTTGTCTGAACCAAATTTATAAATATTTTCAATGATGAATTCAATTACTCTTTAGCAGTGGCCTTCATTTAAAAGTTATAGATTTCCACGGAGAATATCAATTGCCCGAAGAGGGTAAAAAGAGGAGAAAAAGATTAGTTCCTTTTTGATAACTCTATGGCAAGTTGGATTCCATAATTTTCTAATTTCACTGGGAAAAGAATAAACATTATTATTAATAAAATCAAAGACAAGGGCCCTATAGAATTGCTTTTACTGAAAGATTCCATAGCTTTTATTACATGATGGTGCCATGTCTAAAAATATGTCTGAAAAATATTTAAGGGCTAGAACTTTATTTTGGGCATGTCAGTCATACAAGCTGTGCTATATTATTAGAGTAAAAGGAATGAGGAGGTTTTCATAAACTGCTTCATTACTCCAGTCACTACTGTTATGTCAATACTGGAATGGAATTTGGAAAGTCATGAATAACTTCCTTTGAAATGTTAATAATAGCTACCAATTAATAGCATATAATAAGAGTAACAAAAAAAATCATATATAACCATGTCTTACAACATGGTTAATTCAGAATAAGATTTGCTGATTATCAGAAAATTATTCTTGCGGTCATATAACTATAGGCACCCACACAAATCTTTTCATATTACAGCACAGTATTTGTGCATTCATGTCTACAAATTATATTTATACCAGTCTCTTTCATTGATGGTGTAAATAGGACTAAAAAAGTAAACTCTCCTTTGAATCAGGATTGATTCTTGGTGATTTCAGGAACTGGCAACAGTAGAGGCATACACACATACATATATCCAAAAATATTGTGAAAATAGTTTACAGGTAGTCCTTGTTTAACAAACATTTGTTCAGCAACTTTCCAACTTCTGACAGTGTTAAACAAGTAGTAGTTACAACCAGCTCTCATACTTACAGCTAGCATGGTGTTGTCAAGCAGAAAACAGGTGTGGCTTGGTGCAACCAAAGAGACAGAGATTAGGTTCTCTCTCTTTAAAAATATGTTTATTCAGCTGAACAAAGACAGATTGTCCCATAAGATTGGAAGAACCCGAATGCAGTTTGAAGCAAGTTTATACAGATTTTTCATTTCTTGACGGCTTCCTATTAGTTATATAACAGGAAGCAGACATATAGTAGATGAGGTACAGCAGTTACAAAAATACCTATGCATGCCTCTTGTCGTTTTATCACATGCTTAGCTCACAAGCTTTTAGTTTCTTAAGAACTTTCCACAATGCCAAGGGCCAGCTAAGACCTAAACTCTATTTCTGCCATTTCAACATAAGAATATTTTAACCAATCATCAGAGTTATCAAAATCCTGATCAACATAAAACTCCCTTTCATATTTTGACAAGTGCACAGAAGTAGGATCCGCAAACACAGGGTAGGCAGAGATGGCATACGAGCTACACTTCTGATGTCTCATGGGACTGGTGTTAGGGCAGGCAGACATGATAAGAGGAAGACAATGTATGCAACAGCAGCAGAAGAATAAAAGGAAGATGACAAAAAGGATAACCGGAAAAATTTCCCAGAGCCAACCCCAGTCAGGTAGCCAACTAGTAAGCCAAGAAGACAGTCCAGAGAAGAGGTCAGTATCAGCATCTGTTCTGTACCTCCTTTTCTATGAGATAGATGGTGTGATCTCAAATTATCAAGTCAGCATAAAGAAATGTAATTGTAACAATGGGAGTGAATTAATGTACAGACACTTCCCTTGGTAGCGAGGACAACATCCAAGGCCTGGCGATTTCATTTTGCTATGAAATATCCTTCACTTGATGGAGCCCCCATCGTAATGGGGTCTATATGAGGTCAGGCTGACATTGCTTCATGTAGGTTGTACAGGACCAATGGATTGTGATCCTCATTGATCTTAATACGAAAAGCCTGATTGCACTTATCTGCCATCTCCCATAAGGTGTGGTTGACTTTCCAGGTGATGGCACACCATGCATATATACCAAGTTTATATTGGGAAGAAGAATTAAAAGGTTGGAGGCAAGTTGCTGCTCTGTGTTGGATATGAGACCCTAACTTTGCAATGATTTGTTTTTCTTATTATGGAGAATGGGCATCTTCCAACTATCAGTAACATTTGTGATTTGGTACACCTCAGCTTCCAATGGGCTGCTTCCATGACCAGCACGAGTGCCAGTCGGGGGTATGTGTGCACAGATTCACAATTGGTAACATTTAACATTTTTGCTCAGATCTGAATATTCTGAATATGTTTGTTGGTACTCCAAACCCCAAAGAAGGCCACCAAGGCTGTTTGTTGTCCTTCCATTTGTTTTGGGGTGGGGTGGTGTCTTCATGTTTCTAAGTTTTCGCATGGCCTAGCTGTACTGGGTGGCATTCCGGTGGAAGGTCTTCCTTACAGACCGACTCTCTATGAGCCTCAAAGTTTGCTTCCCTCACTATACCTTCCTGGCCTCCCTTTTGTAACGGAGTCACACAGTGGAAAAAGATAGAGTGCTTACGGCAAATTGCTGAGTGGCCATTAGTAAAACAGTGACTCCTTTGGTGTTTTGGCATGCAACTAAAGGGTGATGTTGTTTAAACAAAAACTTCAGCCGAAGGTCATTCTCAGCACCAGTGCTACAATCCAATGATAATTGGAGTGCTCAGGAGGATCAGAGGTCTTTGAATGGGAGTGGTGAATCCAGGTGCAAATGCCAGCAATTTTGACAGCCGTATAGGTCATGAGAAGGACAAGGAAGGGTCCTTTCCACTGTTCAGCCAGGGAACCGGAGTCAGTCCAGGATTTCATGAGCAATGAGTCACTAGGAAGGAAGGAGTGCAGCGGGCAATCCAATCCCAGGTGATGGAGGGCCTGGACAGCTTGAGAAATGGAGAAGACATTTTGAGAAAGACAGTGGATATAGTTCCGGAGGACTTGGTCCCCAAAGGCAAGAAGGGACATGGAGGTGGAGGCTTGATAAAGATTTAACTCATTTTATGTAATTATGTTGTACATACAATAATTCAGAACAAAATATTTTGGCAGCCATGCGATTGCTTCGTTTCACCTTTTTCTCTCAAGTAAGAATTTGGGTTCTCAAAAGCTCAGATACAAATTTATTTGCAAAATGTTTTTAAACAATGTAACAGAATTCATCACTAAGCAAGAACAGAATAGAAGCCTAGCAAACCTCAGTTTTTTATTTGCTATACAGTGGAACCTCAGTTCATGACCACAATTTGTTCCATAACTTTGGTTGTGAACCGAGTTGGATGTGAACTGAAACAAATTTTCCCATTGGGTTGTATTGAAATACGATCGATCTGTTCCAGACCTTTATGAACTTTATGGCTTTTTAAGATTTTGAAGCAGACAAATACAGAACAATGCAACCTGTCCTGGCGCCAGGGTGCAACCCAGCCCCCCTCCCCTCTCATCCCCATTATCCCTGACCGCTGTTGCCTTTAAATATAGCCCTTGATTCACTCATCCCGCGATGCCCGCAGTGGACAAAGGCAGCTCGGGTGTTGTTGGTACACAAGCGGAGCTGGGCCTGAGCAGGAGGGCTCCAGAGGGAGAGAGAGAGAAAGAGAAGGAAAGGACAGAACTATAGAAGGGAAGAGGTTAAAACTGGGGAGGGAGGAATTGGATTGCGACCTGAGAGCTCTGCCTGATGCCTGAAGGGCTTTGCAGGAAGAAACGTGGCTAGAGGTGCAAGAGTCGTCCTAGCTGTGCGGCGCAGGCCTGGTAAAAGCTTCTCTTTGGTTCCCTCCTCCTCTTTCCACAGCCTGCGCGATGCTGCTGCCGTAGACTGAGAGCTGCTGCCGCTGCAGAGTTGAGGGGGGACAGCGAAAACAGAGGCAGGGCGTGAAGTTTTGGTTTAAGGCAGGCAAGCTCTTGCTGGGAAGACGTTGCATAATAAATTAGAAGAGTTGTTTGCTTTCGCTTCGGAGGTGATCGAAGGTGGGGGAGAAGCTGGAATATCAGACGCCCGGCTGCTGCTGCTGCTGCATCCGCAGCTGTTCTTGGTCTTGCGGGCACAGGAATTAAGCAGAAACTTAGGAGCTGTGATCCTCCCCCTCCCTTTCCCCCCGCAGCCCCTCGAAGATGCCACACTTACCGCTTTAGAAAATGTGCAGTTGCATTAGTAGCCCAGAGCTACCGTAGTTGATCTTCTTTCCCACCCCTG
>JANHJO010007606.1:114168-133691 GCA_032468235.1 Pseudoxyrhopus heterurus | reverse complement strand
CTCAGAAGGATGGAAGGCTGAGTCAACCTTGGAGCTGGTGGGATTCGATCAGCCAAACTGCTGATCTGCAGCACTGTATTTTTAACCACTGAGCCACTGCAGCTCCCTGTTTTATTTTCAGTGGTTTGGAGTCTGGTTATGTAAATCAGGAGTAACCAACCTCTGGTCTGTGGCCCAGCACCGGTCCAAAACCTTCCAAGAAACTGGTCCATGCAAACAAGCAAATTCCCATCCGTGGGATGCAGGCAGCACACGAAACCCACTCTGGTCCGCGGAAAAAACTCTCTCCATGGAACCAGTCCCTGGTGCCCAAAAGGATGTAAATGATGTCCATTTTCTTTAAAATGTTTTCAGGGTTTTATAACTATGCAAAAAAAAGAGGTCTGTTTTTTTTTAATGTTTTATTGTTGTCAAAAGGGATCGATCACTGCCCACAATGAAGTTATATGTAGAATAACCAACAAATTGTGGCAGTTGGGAAATGTAAAAGAACGTGTAAGAAAAAAAATAGGACAGGAGCCTCTGAATTGTGAGAACAAATGATCTGGAAAAGAGGCAAGAGAATGGATTTCAAAGTTTAGAGAGGCATTTTGACCTTGACTGAGCAAAATATCCTCCAACCAGCCAAGCAGAATCCACTTCAGCCTGGAAAGCTTGTGAAAATATTAACCAGGTGAAGGTGGTTGCTAAGCATTTTCTCCTTAAACCCTGAAAGGGACAAAGCTCTTTTGGTGGCAGAGTTCCAAAGGAGAACGCTGCCTGCGTAAGATTTAAATGGAAACTAACAAGATTTCCATAAAGAAAGAAACTATGTGCGGAATGAAAGGGCGTAAGATAGAGAACATAAAATTGTTGTGAACATTTCACAAAAGAAAATGATTAGCCAAGATTTTAAGCGCAGGCAAGAACAAAAGTTGATGGGTTATAGAACATCAGCAACTGGGAGGAACAAAGAAAAAAAAAGATATAGGGCATTATTTGAAAGCACCAGTAAAGTAAAAGGAAGGAATATAAAGTTGGCTTATCTGATCAAGCTAAAATGCACACGTTGTTAACTCTGGTAACCTTTATTGGATTATTCTTGATATCAGGACTGAAATGACAAAGTTTACAGATTTGCTTATAAATAAGAGATGGGATATTGGAAAAAGAGATCATTTGTTGCATTTTAAGATGACAAGTTGGTAAAATGTTTATATAAGTGATGAAAATGGGAAGTCACTTCTTTATATATCTTTTCCTTTATTATATTTTCATTTTTTTCTTTTCTTTCTCTATTTTCCTTTTCTCTTTCTTTTGCATCTTCTTTTTCTTGTTATTCCTGTAATTTTTTTAGTTTATACCGGTATTAGTTTTTACTGTTGTAATTAGAATTCTTACTGTATAAAAAGAAGATTGCAGTGATTGTATGAATGTATGTAGGGAGCCCAAAATCATGGTTATTATACACAGTATTCAAAGGGACCCTTAACAACCTCGGGTTAAGATTGATCTGGATTTTGGCCAGGCATGTTTCTGTACCCAACAATGGCGGTTTGCCAAACAGAGTGCATCGCATAAACTTAGATAATACAAGACAGTTGTTAAAACTGGTTTCAAGCAATTGAAAATAAATCTCCATGCTTTCCATCATTCTGAAGGACCACTAAAAGCAGGGAAGGAATCAACAACTGCATTTAAAAACTCCATTTCCATAACTTATCAAGTTACAGTTTACATTTGCTAAAAACAAGCCTGGGCTGTTTATTCTCCTATAAATAAATAGATTGGATTACACACTTTTACTAAAAACTGGAGAGGTACGGTATGTATACATGTGTGTGTGTGTGTGTGATTGAAGGAAAATTCTGCATGCATTCCATAATTTAGATAGAGACATGGATAGATAGATTTAAAAAGTCACGCCAAGGGACGAAATCAATGGATGTGAATTCTATAATTCAGATTTCAAACTCCAATGCATTTGCTACTGATGTGCCATGCTGAGAAATTCTTCCTGCTGGCACTCCGTCAGTACTTTCTTATCATTAACTAAAGAACATAAAGGTAAGATCTCTGGCTTCTAAAGCAACATAAAGGTTAATTTCACGGAAGGAAGGAACGCAGCTAAGTATTATTTAATAAAGCTAATGGACTCACAAGAGCTAAGGCTGAATTTCTAAGACAGCTTTGCAAATAAGCCACCCAGAGATCCTAGTCCTTAAGGCTGCCAATGTTTTTGCTTGCCTGCTCAGTTGAAACAAAGGGGTTGCCTCTTCACAAGGGTGAACCTGTTCCTTCTTCGAATAGGTCATTCTCTTATTTCCGCTACATGCGGAGGAGAGACAACACTACCTGCTTCTCTTTTGTGCAAACACTCACCCACCTGTCTGGAATTTTCTTCACTTGCATGAAGAATTCTACTCATTTCTAGTTGGCTGGTTCTGAAAGATAAGATTGCTCCGAGGGATAGTTATGATTATTGGAAAGGATAGAATGCAATTCAGTCTTGTACTGTGGCCCAAGCAGAAGTTATCAGCTTGCTTGAGTCACTCGTTCAATTTTTCTGGCCGCCCTTCTCAAACATATGACTCTGGGCAGCTGATGAAGATTAGAAACAAGATAAAAACATCACAGAAAACAGTAACTAACAGATTACAGGGACTGAGAGAAAGACGCCCACAAAGTGGTTCTAACTGAGAAAAGAACCTTATTCACTCAGAGGGCAGTAGAGCATTAAGTGCTAAGTGGGACTTGAAAAATGGGTGATATCTATTAAAAAAAAAAGGTTGTGCACACCTGATACATCACCTACAATTAAGCTAACTATGGTTTATTCCATTTAACCACTTTTCCAATAATGTGGATCAGTGGATCATACCCAGAGACTGACAGAAGGTGCCACCTGCACATAATCCCTTGGTTACCTCTTGCAATCAGGGTAATGCGTAAAGAGGAGGCAGATTTAACTGTTTCAACACACAGCTCTGTATCAACACTGATTAAGATAAAGGACAGGTGCATCACCTCTGTTTTTCATTTCCACAAGGAAAAGCAAACAAGGCAGGAATCTGAAGACACAGCCTGCCCGATTTCCAGCCGTAATCATCTCGCCGGCGGACTCTGATGCAAAGGAGAAAAACTAACACACGGTGAATAACTGGCCAATCTTTGTTTCCCAGCAGCACGCAGCTTCAAAAGGTACCCTAAATTGAAAGGGCGTCTCAAAAAAAGAGGTCCACTTTCATGGAAGTGAAATCTGAAGCCCTTCTTCTACGTAAATCCTTCACAAAGGTTGCGCAGCCTTAGTAGAAATAGGTCAGTTGTATGCAAGCAAAAAACTTTCCAGCGAAGAAGGCTTCAAATCTGTGATCGTAGTTTCCATCTGGACTTATCTGACCACCAACAGTCTTCTGCAGATGCCTCCGGGAGCTATTCTGTAGGCTTCACCAGCAGACAATGAAATTCAGCAGCCCCAGAAGACCGATGTCCCCATGCGCAGCTTATACAAAAGGAATAGGTTTTCCAACAACAACAAAACATCCGAATATCAACAGCAGCATTTCCAGCTTTTTCAAAAAAATTTCCCCAGCCTAATGGAACACCGGAAAGCTTAGAATTCCAGTCTGTTCACTCTCAGGTGACTTTCTGGAAATTGGACAGCATAGGTAGCAAATTCATTGGGGGTCCGGAGAGAGAAACCAATAAAATAAAGATTGGGTTTTGAAAGATGGAAACTTTAAAAGATTTAAAAAAAAAAAAGATTTTAAAGGCTATAAAGAAGCATTGGTGTAATGTTTAGCTGAACCTGTTGACTTCTCTTTCTTCTTTTTTCTATTTTCTGTTTTCTATTTTATCTCTCTCTCTGTTTGTAAAAGGGGAGGCGAATTTATTGTTTTTTTTTTCTTTTTTCAATGTCCAGCGGTGTGGATTCTATATGTTCAATGTTAAATTTATTTGATATTTAGATCATCATTTTCTCTTTTTTTTCTACATCAATTTTTTTTTCTTTTTGTCGTTGTTAGCATTGGAAGTATGGTTTTGTTTTGTTTGTTTTTCTGTTTTATATTTTACCTTTTATGATAAAACAAAATAAATATACTATAAAAAAACTATAAAGAAGGGGAAGATTCCCCAATCCATCGCTAGGGGAAAGGTTGTTGGGCAGTGGGTCAGCCTGTTGGCCTCCGCTCCATTCTAAGTCACAACCTCCCTCCCACTCACAAGATCAGGAATGGAGTCCACCCTGTGCCTCCCAGCGCACACATTTCACACAGAAGCAACACTTGATTAGTCACACACACAAAAAAAAATACAGATGCCTTCAACATCCAACTGTGCCCATCTAGCCAACAGTGAATCATTAGCTCGCTAAAAGCCAAGTCGTTGTTCTTAAGGTATTTTAATAGGATTTAAATGCAATAAGGAAAATTGCTACACCCCCAAACATCTGCTCCTTACATAATGTCATCACCGAGAGCTTCTCATGACACCACAACGTCACATGTTGAATGTTTACTGTTACACAACTAATAAGACAAGGAGGAGCATTGAAACACTCCAATACATAATGCTCCTCTGGGCAAGAAGGGCAGCAAACAAGTCTAATGAATAAATAATTATTAATAATTAAATTCTCCTGCTCGGTAGTTCATCTGATGAACTTTTTCATCCAGAAGGTTTGTTGTTTTGTCTCTGTCCTAAATCCCTCCCAGATACATAAGGGGGAGGGCAAACTGAACATCTTAATCCTTTTTTTCCAGGCAACCCTCTCCTATCAAATAGCTTCCATTCACATAGTGCCCGTTTTGAGGTGGAAGCGCATTTATTTATTTAGGAAAAATGATACTGTCATCGTCTCATTCACGGCGACTCAAGGTGGCTTACAGGAAATGAAAACACAATATGTAAAAGAAATAAAAATAAAAAATAAAAAATAAATTAATAATCCTCACCCTGGCGACAACACACACTCATGCCAGCCACTTAATGGGCTCCATTTTGCCCTGGGTCTCCTAGGCCCACTGGCACAACCACATCTTCAGGACCTCCCAAAGGGGTGGTGAAAACTGTATTAAACTTCTGTAAAGTAGACATAGAAATCAGTAGATCTGCATCCCCATGGAGGGACCCCAGGGCTACCTGGGTTATCCGAGGTTCTGCCTTTTTTCCAAGAGTTTCTACCTGGCCAATCCGATCCAACAGACCAGGTATGCTGCAGATCCCATCAGTCAAAGAGTGTTGATTGGCAGGAACGAGAAGATGGGCCTTCTCTGCTATAGATCCTGGTTTATGGAATGTTCTTCCCTTGGAGATTAGAATGGCCCAACCAGAAGAACAGAGTTGGAAGAGACCTTGAAGGTCTCCTAGTCCAACCCCCTGCTCAGGCAGGAAACCGTATAGCATTTCAGACAAATGGCTATCCAGTGTCTTCTTTAAAACCTCCAGAGTTGGACCACCCACAACTTCTGGAGGCAATGTGTTCCACTGATTAATTGTTCTAATTGTCAGGAAATTTCTCCTTATTTCTAAGTACCGTATATACTCGAGTATAAGCCGACCCGAGTATAAACCGAGGTCCTAATTTTACCCAGGAAACCTGGGTAAAATTATTGACCCGAGTATAAGCCGATCAGCGCTTATACTCGAGTCGGCTTATACTAATCAGCTGATTTTCAGGCCTAAATTGATGCCTGCGCAGTGCAGCTGCGCAGGCATCAATTTAGGCCCGAAAATCAACCCGCTTTCGGACTAAAATCGGCCCGTTTTCGGCCTCAAATCAGCTGATTTTTCGGGCTAAATTGATGCCCGCACAGCAACTAATTGAAAATTAGTTGACTCGAGTATAAGCCAAGGGTGGTTTTTTCAGCCATTTTTGAGGGCTGAAAAACTAGGCTTATACTCGAGTATATACAGTATTTAGACTACATCAATTCCGTCCAAGATATAATTATATGACCACTTTCTTGCTGAATTCTGTTGAAATAAATTTTATATAAAGTTAGGTTCGTGCAACAACAAATCTACCTTTTTTACAGAGTTAAAACATTCATTAGTTTGTAACCTTACTTTCTAGTCTCTGTTTTAAAATGGTCTTTATAGCATTTTGTTACAGAGTTCATTTTTCAAGAGAAATCATGCTATAATTAACCGTACTTAATGAATAACATATTGCCATAATTTTATCAATTTCTTCTATTAATAATTCTAAGTTTTTATATACAGTACTCAGTGTATACATGGAATCATTTATGGTTCTCAGAACTATTGTTCTGACAATGTTACTGGCAAAATTTTATATTCTTCATAATTATATGACCTGATCCTCTCTGACAACCAATTCACAAGACTACACATTAAAACAGCAAATGTTATTCGCTAGAAATGGGTGAATTAGAGTGCTGATTCATAATTTATCACATAACTTGCAGAATAATTTTGCTGGGATGACTTATTTGTTTATTATTATATATAATATGACTTTTCATTTGTATAAACTGTCATCCAATGACATCCAGAAACTTCAAAAGAACGGAAGAATGCTAATTATGAGTCTTGACAAATTTTACGCTTCATGTTCCAGTTTTTCCCCATGTAGTGAATTTTAGATTGTACCTTTATGAAGTCACAATTATCCCCCTTTTTTCATCAATTTTATTAAACATATTATATAAGTAAAAGGAACACACCTCCAGAATAAAAAAAACACTTTTATAAAAGGAAAAAGAAAAAAGTACAGAAAAAGAAAAATAGAAAAAGAAATTTTCCTCTTCATCTACAGCATCTCTCTTGTATTCTATAAAATGTTGCACACAAAGCAATCACTCAGTAACCAAAGTGAATTAAATACAATTTTCAGTCGGACAGTCAATAAACAAAAAACACGAATAGTCAGTCTAATAATTCAGCTGAAAGAACTCAAGAATTAAAACAGTTATGCAAAAGTAATTACCTAATAAAGCAGCGAGTTATTTGCATTTCACATAATTTATATATTTCATTTAAACTCACATATTTCTGCTCAGACGATCAATCAATGTGACAAGCAAAATTAAACACCATTCCAAAGATTAATGATAAATACAATTAACATTAATATTAAAGATGTGACATTAGAGATTTCCTAAATATTAAGTAGGGACCAAATATAACCAGCAAGCTGGGAAACAGTATCTGGGGAAGTCATGTCTCTGCTAGCAGGTCTATCTTTGTAAATACCTCTTCTCTAGAGGTTATTTGTAATAGAACATGCAGTGTTCAGAAATGGCAAATCAACTTTTTTTAACAAGGAGCTTAGAACAACAACTTATAGGTTAATGAAAACACATATTTTCCATGACCTGATCTTCACCTTTAACCAAATCTGACAGATTTAACCAATAGGCTCAAATAAACAGGCGAAACCCTTCATTTCTGCAAGCATGCTGTCCACATAAACACAAGCCAAAAAGAATAGAAAACTAACCTTAGCAAGCACTTATTATATTATACAATACTGTCATATCCATAGTTAGTTTTAAACACTGTTTAAAAGCCCTATCCTTTTAGAATTCACAAAGTGAAGCTTTTCAAATTCCATTTAGTCTAAGTCAGCTGTGAAAGTATCTGAGATATCTACTGCAAAGTAAATAAGGTGATTTAAAATGTGTTAAACTTGTTAGAGTGAGCAGACTACTGTATCTCATTTTATTGCTTATTATATATTCCCAAAGCATAAAGCAAAAGACTGTGAAATAGGATTAAAACTACCAAAGAGAGATGCGTGCTTTTGTCAAATATGTCAGTTAACATAAAAACTAGCATATTAAGAGTTAATGTTTGTATGTGTCTATGGTATCTATGAAATCAAACTACAATCTCATTAAAGGATTTTCCATTTTATCAGAACAGCTTTAAGAGTTAAGAATAAAAAAGCCAAATGCAATCTTTTTTTAAAAAATAATACTTAATTTTCAATTGCCAACCAATTGCCACCTAAAAATTCTCGTCATGTTTTCCCTCTTTGATTCTGCTCTTCCCATATCCATTCAAAGACTCACAGTATTGCCAATACTACTCGGTATTAAACTGACAAAGCAGAACACAGTGATCTAAAAAGAAATGATTGCTTCAGTAGTAAACTATCCCATTTCTAATCTCCATTTATCACAAACCTGACTATAGAAATATAACATATCCAACACAATAGATACCAACACAACATCATCAAAAGTGTGCATGAATCTAATCACAAAACAATTACTTGAACATACTCAACAGCTAACTAGCAGCCAACACCGGTTCTTCTGCCCTTTAGCCATTCCATTTTCCACTATTTATAGGTTCTGGGATTACAGTCTAGTCTTGAATTACCAATGCATGGTTTCCAATCCAGGACCAAGCCAGAGAGTGAATATGTATTCTTTTGTTCATGTTTTAAAAATATGTCTTTAAATTCTGGGGCCAGAAAAAGAAAGTCTGGGAGGAAAAGTGCATTGCCTTATAAAATTTGGAAAACCCAGATATAAGAGAAATATGTTTGATACAAATTTGCTATCCACGCTAGCTGTCTATTTTATAAGTTGCTAAACATATTTACTGCATGTTAAGAGGAAAGTTATCATTACAAAATATATAAAGTAATGTAATAGCAGTATGACTATTTATCAGACTCATCTCAGTCTTTAGGAAACTAGCTATTTTAGAACATTTTTGTTAGCATATTCTTACCTCTTCGATCACGAGCTGCTAAATTAGTACCTCGTCTTAATGTAATATCCAACTGGTACATTCCTTGTTCAGCAGGTGGTAATTCTACATTACTTGTCCCAGCAAGACCAAATCTCTAAAAATCATAAAGAAAATATTAAAATATCCTCACAACAGTTTTAGTATCTTCTCAATTATCTTGTTTGGAAACTAGAATTCCTTATTCTCATAACTAGGACATCAAGATAATGACATATTGATTGACAGTAATAGATTTTAACAATTCTCTTCCTATTTATAAATATTAAGAATTTTCAGCAGGTACATAAACATAAGATAAAAATGATGGAAACCAATTATTACCTTCCCATAAAAGATCAATTGTATTCTGTAGGTAACAGCTTATTCTACAATTTACTTTTCCTGTTTTGACAGTTAGAACAATGACAGAATAGAAATAAAAAACCTAAACAGGTAAAACAAAATGTCTAGGAACCACACATTTATATAGTGTAATAAGCAGTGTTGACATAAGTTTGTCATTAATACATTTTTTGCTTCCACTTTTATAGCCCTCATGTCTGTATCAAATTTCTTGATACTGGAAAGATCTCAATAATTTTGCAAAATGCAGTTGGCTAAATAAAGTTATTGCCTATTTGGTTTTGGATTTTTCTTCATGACATACTCAACTACCATTGGGGTTAGGGTTGTTTTTGTTTTTTGGAGGTACTATTGTGAATATCAGCATTCTATTATGTTAAGATTTTTATTTTGAACATTTTCAATAATTATAGTAATGTTATAATTAGTAGTGAGCAGCTTAAATAATTGTGCTAAATTAATATATAGAAAAAAAAAAGAAGACACACTCAATTTTATATTAGAGAGAAACTGGTACCTTCATTCCATTAACTGAGAAACAAAATCTTTAAAGTTTTCAATAAGAAATCCAATAGTTGTCTTACAAAGCATGATATATCTTCTTTCCGGATCCTAATAAGGTATGTATTCCTTTCCCATCACATTACAGGTAGACCTCAACTTGTGAGCACAATTTAACAGAATAACAGAGTTGGAAGGAACCTTGGAGGTCTATAGCCCAACCCCTAACCTAGCAGGAAATCCTATACCATTTCAGATAAATGGTTGCCCAATATCTTCTTAAACACTTCCAGTCTTGGAGCACCCACAACTTCTGGGGGCAAGTCATTCCACTGATCAATTGTTCTAATTGTCAAGAAATTTCTCCTTAGTGCTAGGTTGGTTTTCTCCTTGATTAGTTTCCATCTGTTGCTTCTTGTCTTGCCTTTAGTTGCTTCATCTGCATCATAGCGTTGTTTTATTCAAGACAATTTTATTTTTATAGTAAAAAACAGACCAATAGTATATTTCTAAACAGTTCAGAGTTGGACATTTATTTTGTGCAGTATTAATTTGATATCAATAAAATTTAAGTAACAATTATATTTTAAATTAATTTTCTGATATTTTCAAAAACTTTCATTATTTCAGTTCAGAAGTACAGCATTTGTTCTTAGCGTATTTGAAAATCTATTAACAAATTACCTGTATACTGACAACCACTATAAATCAAGTAACTTGCTAGAGTCAGGAATACATGCCTTATATTACTATAAACAAAGTATAGATACTTTTTCTATTAAAGAGTCATATACTAGGTCTGAGAATTCATTTGTGACATGTACATCTTTAGCACGAATATCCACACGGTAGTACTCAAATAATGCAATACTCCGAATTCATTAAAAAGTTAAGCAAGTAAAATATAACACTATAGTTTAAAGACAGATACAGACAATCCAAGGAATTTTAGGAAGTTTTAAAAATCCAATAGATTAAAAACATCTTCACTGACTTCAAAATGTTACACAGTGGTGTAGGCAAGATTACTTATAATGTAGATTATATGGTACCAAAGCAAGAAGCCTTTGCATTAAAATGTGTCATAAATATTCTTACCTTATTTATGTAGTGATATTGATTCACTAATCATAAGCACTAATTTGAAAACTGGTTGAATTTTTTAATTCAAACTCAAGCTATGATGAATCATGAGCTCAACAATTAATTTGTTTTCCTAAACAATGAGAAAAAAATGAGCTCAGAAGAGCTTTAAAACTCAAAAGACTTACACTTTTCTCATAAAAGACCCAGAAAGCATCAAGATCACATCTAGTACAACTGTCACATTAATTTTAACTTCTCTAAATTATAAATGGTAAAAAATTTAAAAGATAAGGGAAATAATATTTGATACACACAGAATATAAGAAATTGTTGGTTATTAGAGGATCACAGAAAACTTTCTGGTGGGTGAAACTAGGAAACTTCAATTGGCAGAAGATGCATTAGTGGAAGTACTGATACTAGATATTGCAACCATTCCATCATTATTGCACAATCATCAATGACTCCTGGATTCTTTCCAGACTGAGACTAACTTTTACTTTTAACCTATGAAGTTCTTCATGAATTAGAGAGACAAAATTTGAAGGCTACAGTTTTCTATACAGGTAGACCTCAACTTACAACAGTTCATTTAGTGACCGTTCAAAGTTAAAATGGCGTTGAGAAATGTGACTTAGAACCATTTTTCATAGTTACGATCTTTGCAGCATCCCCATGATAATGTGATCAGAATTCAGACGCTTAGCAACTGACTCATTTTTATGACGGTTGAAGTGTCCCAAGGTCATGTGATTCCCCTTTTGCGACCTTCTCACAAGCAAAGTCAATGGGGAAGCCAGATTCACTAAACAACCTTGTTACTAATCGATCAACTCTAGTGATTCACTTAACAACTGTGGCAAGAAAAGTCGTAAAATGGGGTAAAACTCACTTAACAAATTTCTCACTTAACAACGGAAAGTTTGGGCTCATTGTGGTCGTAAGTTGAGGACTTCCTGTACTTTCCTACTCATGTTCCACAAACAGAAGACCTGCCAAAACAGTCTTCACATTCAGTAGAGATATCATGGTCTACTAACCTGTGAGCAAGGTTTTTATTGATTACCTAACAATTCTGGAATGCCTTTTCTGTGAGTCTTTCAGGTATCTATGTTATTGATTTTTCAGGCCCAATGAATTTTTAAAATCTCAGTCTATTCAACTTTCCACAGCTGTTATTGATCATCTTTATTTTAAAATTGCATCTTGGATATAAGTTCAACTTAGTAGCCATTATAAATTCCTTTTATAATTTGTTACTATTTTAAGCTATATAGTAAACACTTTTATATTACATTTAAATTATAGATTTAATTCTGTGGTTTCCATGGGAGCCTTGATTAGATGAATAAATGAATGAATACAATCGAATGAAAGGAATCTACAAGCTATTATACTACACTTCAGATCCTGAAGATGAAACTCAAATACTTTGGCCACCTAATGAGAAGGAAGAACTCACAGGAGAAGAGCTTAATGCTGGGAATGATTGAGGGAAAATGAAGAAGGGGACGACAGAGAATGAGGTGGCTGGATGGAGTCGGTGTGAGCTTAAATGGACTCTGGGGGATAGTAGAGGACAGAAGGCCTGGAGGAAGGCTGTCCATGGGGTCGTGATGGGTCGGACATGACTTTGTGACTAACAACAACAACTCCAAGTTGACTGAATGGGGGCAGGGTTTTCTTTTCTGGCGCCATCAAGTCAATGTTGACTCTTAGTGACTGCCTAAATGAGTCCCTGCACTTTTCTCGGCAAGATTTTTCAAAGTGATTTGCCACTGCCTGCTTCTCAGAGGTGAGTGTGTGGCCCAAGGTTACCCTGCTGGCTTTGTGTAAAGGTGGGACTAGAACTTCCAGTCTCCCAGTTTCTAGCCGGATGCCTTAACCACTATACCAAACTGGCTCTATATGTTTTTCAAATCAATAAATATTTTTCCACCCATGCTGCAATACTACAAAAAAACTGAAATCACAATCAAGTCTCAGAGCAATGCAAGAAAACTATAAAGCAAAGCCATTTGCATTAAGATGATTTTAAAGTACAGATTTTACGCCAAAAACAGAACACGTAGTAATCACCATAAACACTTAGATCAGTTTGCCCAAACAGTCAGCAATACAGCTGGAGACAAATGTAATTATCACAAGATAAATGAAAATAATTGGAATCTTGGAACATTATGAAACATTAGCACAAACTCATTACAGAATAATTTCAATTATCCAAATATCTAGAGTAACATTTATTTTCCTTCTCCTAAACAAAGTGAAGTAGCTTACAGTAGACACTAGCACAACATACACAGAAATGTGCACTTAAAACATGTTGTTCTAAAGGATTGGCTGTTGCTTATGTTATCATTAATTTCCTTCACAACCAGACCACAAAGTCTAAAAGGCAACCAATTATAATAAAATATCAGAATCAAATCCATTCAGAAAATATTTGATATTTTCAAATACACAGTTTCAAACAACTGAAGGAAAGGAATAAACAAAGCAGACTTGCTGACATAACTGTTGAAAGCAAAATATAAATTTATAAAGCCAGAATGTTATCAAGTATATAAAATCAATCAGAAACTTGCCTATTTCAGCAAACTCCTTTCAATTTTTAGATCCCAATTATACAATGTTGTTATACAAAAACATTCCATTGATTGTACAGGCTAGTCTGTAACATTAAGAATGAGAAATATAACACAAAAAATTTAAGAGTTAACAGTATTTTTATTCATATTTAGAATATAAATTTTAAAAACATTTAGATAATCTCAAAATAATTAGAATCTATTCAGTTAATATTTGAAAAAATAAACTATAACATATTTTCATTTAAAGAATGAAAATGTACACCAGTGGAAGGGAAAAATAAAGTCATGAAATAAGTTTATTACAAAATAAGATGCTACTCATGCATTTCACTCGGTGTTTTTACATTTTCAATGTAAGAGTTAATATACAAGACTTGAGAAAAACCTAAGAAAAAATATTGCTGCTACAATTCCATAAAATACAGTAATATCCATTTTTATCATCCCTCATGTTCACCTTCACAACCACTTTAACATTATAATTGATACTTTCTAAGAATCCACTTACTGTTGTCAGAGAAACGAATGCCAACAAACGTGTGAATAATTGAACATTATTACAACTAATATAGATTAGTTGTAATATTGAACATTATTACAAATAATATAGACCACTTAGCAGAGTACAAACTTCAAACTTTAGCAGCAGCAACAAAATGGGATTAGTCAAAGTTAAGAATATATGGCAAAATTCTAGCATCAGTGTTGAGAATAACTAGTACTGATTATTCAGTTTTTCCCTATGGGTATGTATTTTCCTATTCTGAGTTACAATTTAACTTGTTTCCGTTCCTGCCATGATAATCAGTTTTGTATCTAAATCATTTTTAAATAAATGTATTTGTTCTTGAGAGGCCCCAAAAGGTTTGACTGAAGGCCAAAGTACTGTCACGGCAATTCCTATTGAAGCAGCTTGACTTTTCAGCACAAGCAATCATTTCTTCTATAATGACCATTTGTTCAGAGCATTCTCCTTTATGTAAACTATCATTACCACTGAAAGAAGAGTTTATCTAAGAATCATAAGGAGTCAATCGAGGATTTTCAATATGGTTGACATTCTTTCAAGGCTTCAGTAATTCAATTACCTCCTGGCGCTACTTGATCCCTCAGCTATCTTCAATGCCATAGATCAGTGGTCTCCAAACTTGGCAACTTTAAGGCTTGTGGACTTCAGCTCCCAGAATTCATTCCCTACCCAGCATGGCTATCTGGGAAATTCTGGGAGTTGAAGTCCACAAGTCTTAATGTTGTGAAGTTTAGAGCCCCTGCCATAGATCACAGAATCCCTCTACATTCCTTTTGAGCACAGAAATAGAGGCTATGATATTGCAATCATTCTTCTTCTTCTGGGGACAGTTCCATTATGGTGGAAGAAAGGGGTTGTACAGAAATCACATACATTCAGAAGATTTCAGGCTATTCAGAAGGTCTTAAAGAATGCAATGAGTTTTAACACATTACAAATGTTAATTGATAAGTCACTTGCACTCTATCTCACATGTAACCTGTATCTGCATAATGACTCTTTCTTTCCACACCTGGATCTCAATGATATGATCTGTAATTTATGAAAGCTGATACAATATGAAAATATGCCACGTAAGTCTTACTAATTTTTGTGTCTCATAGATTAACAGGAGTCTCCTCTTACAATGTCTACATACAAGTTTAGTAAAGGGTGCTTGAGAGTCCCAATATTAAAACAAGAAGCCAATTAAGTAAAGTGGTACCTTAGAGTTGGCAATGTTGTTTAAGTAAAATTGGAGAGTGGGGGGAGGGAGGGAGAGACGTACAAGCATCAAATATTATGCAACTATTTTTTCTCCCTTTCATCACTAATATAAAATTCTGCACTGAGCAAAGCAATTATTCTCTCCATAGCATTTTATTCAGCTATGAAAACAGAAAGTAAAGAAGCCCCAAGGTTTACTGCACATAAATCCATTATTTAAATTGAATTTGCTATTTAAGTTTGCACAAACTGCCCCGCAAAGCTGTTTAACTATGCAAACCTATATTAATCATGGAAGAGAATAATGCTGAATCAACCTACAGTAGAACCTCTAATCACGAACGCTTCTGACCATGACTAAATAGGGTTCCAACCAAAAAATTCACAAAAGTTTTGAATCTGGTTACGAACACATACTCGGGTGGTGATTAAGCATGACCCTGATCCAAAAATTCCTGAAGACGACACATTAGAAGATGAAGAAATCGCCAAAGTTACGGAACTAATTATGGTCGTGACCAGAGGTTCTAATGTATTTTTAACAAAGTCTCTGAAATCTCATGTTATTGCCAGATTGTTATTTGTTGCTTTATCACAATTTAATTTAATTTAATTTCATATAAATTAGCAACATTTATAATAAAAAAGGTGAACCCAATGAGCTGAAGACTTTATGATGGAAACCAAATGCATAATTTTCAGAACATACTAGAATCCATCAATTCAAAAGAACCCTTTCTCCACATTAAGAACCTGAGCAGCGCCCTGCTGGATCAGACTCTTGGCCCTTTTAGTCCAGCAGTCTATTCTCACAATGGTCAGCCAACTGCACAAGGATGTCCGCTAGTCCACTCTCAACTGATGGTCTTCAGAGACAGTCACATTGCTATTATGGCTAATAGCCATCAATCCCTATGACTTCTATGACTTGGTTCAAAGCTTTTTGGAAGCCAGCCGAACCGTCAGTTAACACCACGTCTTATGGTAGTGAATTCCAAAGCTGAATTATGTGTTGTATGAAAAATGACAGCCGATGCTTCAGGGATTGCTTTTTGGCTGTGTCCTTCCATCCCTTAGCTAACTTCAGCTCAGGTGGATGATACTATCTTAAGTGCCAGGGTATAATAGGATTCTGCAGATACTGGTCAGCAACTGTAGAAGGTGCCTCCACTCCCAAGTTCCATCCTTGTCCTTTGCCACAGGCAACAAAATGACGGTCACTGATAAGCCAATCAGAGCTGGTAATGATAACCCTTTGCTACATCTGCTAACGAACTCCAGATGTCCCCCACCCAGACTGGAGAGTGGAGGGTAAAAAACTGCACCATTATATTATCATTGTTTGCAATCTAATTTACCAGGCCAATGGACAGCCACAGTGATTTAATTCCCAATATACCACAGGACTCAGGTGAAGCACAAATCATCTTAGAGGATACAATAATTTAATTTCAATTGATCAGTTTCTCAGATAGTATCCTTAAGTGAAGACTTGGTAAATAGGTAAGGAAAATTAGGTTCCAAAGACAATAGTGTTCTCTTAAATTTGAGGGTTGTTGGCCCGTTTTGGGGTTTGCCCTGCCTTGAAGCTTTCCCGAAGCCCTCTGCCTTCTCCTCAAGCTGCTTAGGACCTACCTAGCTGCTTTTACTGTACTTCATCAAAGCCTGGTCTTTGCAGGCCAGTGAATAAAATATTGCAGTTTCTCCCATTGACTGACTGAAATAAAATAATCTATGATGCATGAACAAGTCTAAATGAAATAATAATATCCTTAGCAGTGAAAAACGGATTGGTAATACAGTAATTGAGCAGATTTATTGCCATCTCCTTGAGCTAGCCTGCTGAAACAGCCTGCTATTTTATTTAATCTCATATCAGAGGAATTACTGGCTGGTAATCCATTGTTAAACATCATTTAGAATGATGGATGAAAATGTCAGCTTTTCCAACATAATCAATTCATATCTCATTAGCACATATTATTTATGATTCTCATAATGGGACCTGCAGGGGCCTCCAGGGGGAAATGGAGACCTCAGCTGTTGTTGAAATGAGATGAGATATACTGTAGCTTATGAGTTAATAACTGCATATAAAAATACTTCCCCACCATATTGATTGTCCTTACCATTTTACAAATGAATTGAGCGCCTCGGCCTTCCCTCTGCTATGTGGATGGCAGGTCTTCCTACTTATTTGAAAAGCAATCGCAATCATATATACGTGATATATATGATATATATATATATACACACACACACACTTTCACACATACCCAGCTGATTAGAAAGGCAGTTTAAAACAATAACTTTTAGGCAGAAGGGATTTGAAAAAAAAGGGGGAAAGGATCTCATTGAACATGAAGCAATAAGAAACACTTCACTGCTCTGTTGCTGTTTGTTAAGGACTTAGGGCTTTTTTCTCCCCCAGTACCTATGAAGACAAATCGACATATTTCTTTAGCTTCAGCCAAGTTGCATTTTCGGGATACCTTTCAGTGCACGCCGCTCAAAGCCCAATGAAAAGTAAACCTTAATGTAGTTGATGGTGCAGCCGTAATCATGGTCACAATGTCAACTGCTGCCTCAATTAAACTACGTTTGAGAATCATTTTATGCTTCAGCTCATAAACATCAATAAAGGAAAATGAGTAATAAATGACTGTCTAGAGTACAAAGGACCAGCTCATATTTCAGATGAAAATGAAGACAAAATGTAGCTTTTATTTGCCTGTGGAATTCCCATTAACTGCCTCACTGGCGGGAGGGGGCCAGGATCAATAGTTGGCCCGTCGCAGAAAACAGTTCCCGGCTGTTCAGCAGCCAACGCAAAAGTGTCATATTGTGATCTTTATCAGGTAATCTTCATTACACCAGACCAATGATATATGTAGAGACCGGTCAGCTAGGGGCACTTCTAATTCTTGGGTCTATTTGTGTCCTGAAGTGCAGAGAGCTCACAAATTATTTGTTTACAACCATGAAAAAAAAAAAACCTCTTTTCAGTGTACATCTCCTTTATTCTTTTACAGCTAATCCATAACTAGAAAGTTTCTCTCAAGACTACTTGATCCAACTGGAATTTTCCAGGCAGCGATGTTTTAAAACTTATCTTAAAGGACAAAAAACAACAACAACCCTACTACTTCTCACCTCTCCCCACTGCTTTAGGTTGTGCCTGAATGAAAGATTTACAGTCTGATTTTCTGAAAGCATTTCTGGGTTGTTGTTGTTGTTGTTTTTTGTTCAACCTCTCCTTTTCGGTTTATTTGGACAAAGAAAAACATTGGGTTTGTGATAAAAAGAACAAATCTACTGATGGACAATTTTGACACAGGGCAGCTGTCCCAGCACATTTCCTGAACTCGGGAAAACTCAAGACAAATGAAACATTGAAATACATTTCATTTCATTTTATGTGAATGTCATCATCAGGGCCTGGACCCTCAAGTGTTAGAAAGGGAGACACCAGCACTATAAAGACATTGAGAGAGTCGACAGATAAACAGAAAAAGGTAGGATTAAAGGAACACAAGAGGGAGGAGGTGGCTATACATTAGGATCTGTTATGGTACTTATACGAAATGCAAGCCAACCCAACTACATGCTTTATCGTTTTCATCTGCTGCAACATTAAAATATAACTATTATTTTCATTATAGTCATTATCAGGCTGGATTTGAATGTTCTGAATAGATTTTTTTTTCCCCTGCTCATGAATTACAACATTTTTTTGCTACATTTTGGCATTTACTTCTGTTTTCTGGCAAAAAGAAACACCCACTGGGGAAAATGGATTCATTTCATGACCATGGTCTTTGCTTAACAATCACAATGTTCACTTAACAACTCTGGGATTTGCATAACAACCCTTGTAAGAAACGTTAAAAAATCAAGTCGGGTCACAGGATGCCTCAATTTATGACTGCCTAAACTTACAACCATAATTCTGGACTCAATTACAGTTGTAAATTGAGGACTCCCTCTACCTGCCTTGTTAAAAATTAGAGTTTAAATGTCAATCTTTTGAAATCCTTATGGAGAAAGGCACAAGGCTCCAGGCAGCTTTATGTAGTCCTATAGGTTGCATATTTCCTCAAGACAACAGCTCTGAGAAATGTTTGGGAGATGTTTCTGGCTGGGCATATTGTTTAAAAGTGTTTACCACTATTGTTAACATGATGATGTATATTTCTGCACTTTAAATTAAGCTAAACCTAAATGAGAATTAGTCCTCTCCATGGTATTAAATAAGCATGCTCTCAGGTTCAGCTTATGGTCACTCACTCACACACTTGCAGGCCTGGAAAATTGCCACACTCAGTCCCAAATCAACTGAATACCAACGCACAACTGGTTCTCTAAAATACACAGAGACCATGTGCATTTTAAATAACAGCAAACTTTTGCTGCTATATTTTTGCTCTTACACACACACACACACACATCCCCACTGTCTGAGTTTGTAGCAATCCAGCAAGCACACAAACAAATAATTCAGCAGGATTCATTATATAGAAGAAACTTCTTTATATACAATAATATAAAACATGATG
>JANHJO010007606.1:82917-97500 GCA_032468235.1 Pseudoxyrhopus heterurus | reverse complement strand
GACAAATTTTAAAAAAGCGTGACTGTCCCGCCAAAAGCGGGACGTCTGGTCACCTTACACTTATAAAAACATAGTATTCCATATCGGAAACTTTATTTAAATCATATTTTTGTTATTTTCCTTCTTCTAAAATTCCTAAGAGGGAAAAGTAGCAAGAGAGAGAATAGAAGAAGGTACATAAAGACTACTGCTGGTGCTACTGCAGACTGTTGCTGTAATAAAATAAAAAAGGCAAACATTGGCTATAGCTACTCAAACACAGGAAAATAAATAACCAAGCCAATTCAATACATTACCTCCTTGTTTATAGAAAAATGAAAAGCGTAATAAAATTATCTCTATTTTGAACATTTTATGAACAGATGCTAAGCTAAGCTAGTTCATTTTTTATTGTTTTCAAAAAGAGCTCACTTAGAAAATACCAGAATTTGATTTTGCCATGTATAAAAGACAGTGAACTAATATAATACTTATTTGATTTTCCTTCTCTTTGTTGCGAAATAGGTTCTAGCTGGAAAGTGAAGGGGGAAATATATGAACACCTTTAGAAATAAGTTGGACACAGAAACAATCCAGAAAGCATCTTTTATTTAAAAAGATGAAAAAGATAGTCTAAAATGGAAGCAAATAACTCACCCAGAAAAAAAAATATTGTTATACAATCATAAAAACACCATCTATAGTTTCATTAGCATTCATTCATTCAAATGAGGAAGGGGGAAAACCAATAATTTTAATCTTGTGGGGATTCAAAATACCCATCTGTTTGCTTCAGAACTTGAATATATCACAGTCAATTTGAAAGCATTAGGTTCAAGAAGAATATATGGCACTCTTAAGCCCAAACCAAGGCTCTGGTGATTTTAATTAGGTACATGGTGCACAAAGTCCATCTGTCCAAAACACTCCTCTTCTAAATGCAAGGGTCTATATTTAATATTGCTACCTAAAGATCTATAAAAATATGAATAATGGTTTCTGGTATATTGATAGATAGATTTATGCCTCACTAAAAACAGAAAACACCACCTTTCCAGATTTTGCAGTTAGCAAGAAAGAGTTGGATTCAGATAAAGTGTGATTAACCTTGATCAAATCAGATAACTTTATTGCAGTCATTAATCAGCAGAAGACTAACCCTGATTATCTAATTAGATGCACAGAATGACCAAACTACAATTTGCTTTGGACACCATAGCTCAAGACTGAACTCTATAATCATGTGGATTATACATATGTAGACGTGCAGTTAGGTGAACAGCAGGTTCCATCTCAAGAATCATCCAGCTCAGCATACCATAAAAGTAAATGAAGTCTCCCACAAGCTGAGCTTCTGGTGACTACATAAAATAGAATAGAACACTTTATTGTCCAACTGGGATTTGACACACAAGGAATTTGCAAAAGTTCTCAATATACATGCAAAGCAACAGAGTAATGATAATCATAATAATGATACCAATAAGAGGGGATAGTAAAGAAGATGGGAAACATAATAATAATACTCCACCCATAAAACATTGGTAAATACACATAAGACAGTACTATGAGAATTAGGTGTTCAACAGACTGATGGTAGGAAGGGGGAAAACTCTGTGTCTAGTTGTTTTGCATGCAATCCCTTATAGAGGTATCCAAAGGGGAAGAGTTGAAACAGTTTATGCCCAGGTTGTATGAGTTGGGTCTGTAGATATTTTCTCACTCTTCTTCTGACCTGCGCAACATAGGAGTCTTCTATGGAAGGCAGGCTGGTTGCAATTGTTTTTTCTGCAGTCCTAACTATCTGTTGGAATCTGCATTTATTTTGTTTGGTTGCTGTTCCAAACCAGACAGTTATAGAAGTACAGATGACAGACTCAATAATTCCTCTGTAACGTACATGGTATGGCCATGAACTTTTCTTGGCAGAAAGACATTATCATTGTTTTCTTCCAGCATCTTTTTGGCTTCCTTTGGTCTCCCATCTAAATATGAATCATGTTGGATCCTTTTTGGGATCAGCCAAGGGCAGCTGATGCTGCCAGACATTGGAACTAACATCCCATATACAACCACTGATTTGGAGCTGTTCCAACTCTCTTGTCAGAGCTTCACCAAGGTCACTGTAGTAAATCTCTCTTTAGAAACACAGCCAGCATTCAAGAACAAATAGAAGAATCAAAGTAAGGTTTAGCTACAAAAGAAGATCTGCTACTGGAAAATTAGTTAGGTAACTGGCACAGCAATTTTTACAAATATTAGCCCAGCAGTTGTTGGTTTTTTTTTTCCAGATTTATTCTGCGCTAGGCAAAGAATAGCACCTGGGTGGGTATTCGTATTCTAATTGTATCAAGACAACCATATTACATGCTTCTCTTAAGAAACCCGTTAATGGTGAGAAGTCTGATAATGAATAAAGATAGTGCTAAAATTTGCTGCTACAAATCAAAGCATTCAACTGAAAAAGAGACAAGTAATGAGAATTTGATGAACTTCCTTTTTTCCCTTCCCATTTCATAGCCTACCCCTGGCCATTGTTTGTACTATTTCCAATTACTATTTCTATTGGTGCTAGATTTCTGCATACCAGAAGTCTTGTTTTTATTGCATCTAAGCCAGTTGCAATAGCAGCAGCTGTATTATCCTCAGCATACTGAATAATCAGCTACTCTAGTCACTAGAACTTCCTATGTGGGCTACTACCATAGGAGCAGTGGCAAAACTTATTTTCAAGCCTGTCCAGATAAATATGTAATTTCAACTGTAACCCACAGAAAATAAATGCACAAAAATACACACACACCCCTCCATTACAAAAAGTGTTCACCATTACTTGTTTAAAGGAGGCTGCTGTATTTTGTTCACAAACTTGCATCTTCCTTGCTAGCTTATACCATGCTTGCAAATCTCAACAATGTACTGTATTTCCTACTCAAGTAGGGAACTAATACAGAACTAACCACTCGTGTAGGTTTCTATTATAAAAAAGAGGGAGAGAAGGTGTTTCTGGCAGTATGGCTTAATAGGATGCCATAGGAATTTCCTTCCTAGAATACCAAATATATTCTCTCTTATTTAGAGTGATATAATGATGGTGGATCCTATCTACACTCAGGGATGAAAGCAACCGTGTTAAGAGTGTGTTGGCTCCAGAAGGGCAAAATGCAGAACAAAGAATTAAAAGCAAATATAGAGTAACTCATACTTTGGTAGGAGCTCTTAGCTTTGCTGCCTACTTCCGGGACTGAAAGTAGGCATTTTGGTTGCCTAGAGACATAAAATAAACAAAAGGAGTTTAGTAACAGTGCTGAATGCTGTGGAATCTATCTGCTGCCTTTCGTGATAAATGGAAAAAAATACAGAGTTTTTATTTTCTGAATTTCACCCAGAATGAAGCAGGGTAGTTCTTCTGCCAAGTGTTCCAACAGGTATTGCTCATTTTTTTATAACATTTTAACAGCTTCCTAGCAATCGAGAAGAATACTAGAGTGGACATTCATCTTAAATTCAGTTGAAATATAAAGGGCTTTTTTTCCCGGCTTTGATTTAGGCTTTTCTGAGAGTATTATTGTGACTGATTTATACTTTCTACAAAACCAAATATTAACATCAAAATACAATCTCATTTCTCTTTTCCAATAGAATTGTTGATATGGGATGCCTTCAGAGGCCTTGAAATATTACAGTAATCTATAGAAGAGATTATAATTGAATTAGGCTACTAAATGCCAAAGCTATGCTATGTTTGATGAAAAGGTATTAGAAAATCACTATATAAAATTCTATTCATTTGTGTTTGAACTGCTTTTCCATTTGGTTTCATTGTGCTAAATTACATTAATCGTATTTCTCAAAATTGTCTTTATAATTGAACAAGTCAATTTATTTTATTTTAACCTAGGAAACTAGAATTTCAAGTTGCCTTTTATTTGTTTTGAGCATGCCCCTCACAGAGGACTGCTGATGAAATATTGAATGAAGACTTGACTGTATGTTTACTTGGCTAACATTTGAAAATATATTTATTTTAATTTTTTTTGTAATAGTTTGCATCAATGGTATTAGAAATATAAATAATAAATTAGTATTATGATCTTAATCAATGCATTGCAGAATTAAGGCCTCGTTACTGAACATTATAGTCCATAATCTAACATGGTGCTTCAGTGCAGGTTGGTAAATAGATATTTTTCAATTTTCCAATCTAAGACTGAGAGAAAGTGACTATATCAAAGGTAACCTATAATGCTGGTTAACCACTAATTTGAAAGAGTTTGTCTCTGCAATAATATTTTAAGAATATAAATTCCATGGAAACAAGCAAACAACTAAAGCTTAGTTTCTCCTCTTTCAACATAAAAAAGTCATTTCCAATATTGAAAATGCAAATAAGGATACTAAAGTTGAGTTGCCCAAAATGTACATTAAAAAGGCCAGATAAAAATATAATAATAAGACCCAAATTGATATAATGGTTAAAGTGCTGGTCAGGATGCTGAGAGTTGTAGACCAGGGGTGTCGAACTCGCAGTGCATGGGCCATATGCGTCACACGCTGGCCCTGCCCACCCCCATTTTAGCGAAGGGACAGAAAGTCGCAATATGTCATGTGATGACAATGTGACGACACGAGTTTGACACCCCTGTTCTAGACCATCCTTAGGTAACCGGGTGATCTTGGGCCAGTCACTCTGATTAAAGCCCCACTACTTCTGAAAATCTTGTCAAGAAATTTTCAGAGATTAGTCCAGGCAGTTGCCAGGAATCAACTGGCATAAAAGCCAAAAAATAAATGAATGAATGAATGAATGAATGAACAAATGAATTAAAAATTATCTTCGGATCACAATGTGCTTCAATTCCTTGCATTCTGTATCACCGGACAAGCAAGTTATATCTTCTGGGAGTTACAATATGGTATCATCTGGAGGATCACAATTAAATACCACTATAATAGTATGTTTTACAAGACAGGTTCCCAAATTTTGTCACGAGTCATAAAAATGGAATGTTGACTTCATGACATCACCAAGGAAACAACGATGCCAGTTTTAAGCATCTTTCAGAATTGGATAACAGTACGAAGTCTCCCAGAACTGGATAACAGTCACGTTCGCAAGAGTTATTAGACTAATAGACATAGCTCTCTTTAGTCTGAGGTAAGATAGTTAAGTTACCTCATGCTGTTCATGGTATTTTAATACTCTGCAACTTATGATTATCAGGTTTTCCAATGAGATTAATTAATTTGATATTTCTGTTATTAATGTTTCTGTAGATGATATCACAACCAATAGGTAGTTACTAGTAATCATAATCATGTATGTGGTTTTGTTGTTTTTTAATATTGTTAGCCATTCAGAGTTATGTATTTATTATGGGTGGCCATATAATCTAATACATAAAAATAAATAATGTGATATGAAAAGCAAAAGTTCTAAGAAAAATGCTAGTTATATATAAAATTTCTGCTACATTGATCATATTATCATTAGCAATAATGTTATTGCTAATTATATTATTTATTGTATAATAGCTGGTACAAACAATTACAAGTTATACATTAATGATGAAAAATTGGAGCAGGTAGGGAAATGTCACTAACTTGGCAGAAAATTGATTAAATATGGGAAAATAATTGAACAATTTCTAAGATACAAAAATGTTGCTAAAAGTGTGTAGTATTATATCTGAAGTGATAAATGAATATTTGCTGGAAAAAAGGAAAATAAGAGTTGGCTTCATCAAGGGATGCATAAAAATTGAATGTAGTGTAACTGGGGCACCTATGAGGGGTGTGTGTGTCTGTGTGTCTGCCTGTGCATGTGTGGGGTATTACAAGACAAGAAGAGGTAAGGTCAAGTGTCTCCTGAGTGAATATAGATTGACCAATATAAAAGAAATAGAGGTGATTCATCATAAAGGGAGAATCATAAAACATATATGAATGAAGAGTGAATGAAGCAAAAATAAGGGAAAAACTGAGGAAGTTATAGGTCAATGGAACTGAAAGAGTTGAGAAATTAAAAGAACAAACTGCAAGCTATAAAACAGTGTACAGTATAGAAATGGTTAAGGCAACCATGGTGAACCAGGATAGAAAGTTTGGAGAAGTATAATGAACTATGTTGGTGTAAACCAGTTTTAGCTATGTTTCTTTTTCTTTTCCTTATCTTGTGCCTCCAATTTCTTTATCTTATTGTTACTGTTGTTCACAGATGCCATATAGCCATGAACCAGAGGTGGGCTGCTGCCAGTTTGCACCAGTTCAGGCGAACTGGTAGTTAAGATTCTGTGCAATTTGGCGAACCAGCAAATGTCACCACTGGCTGGCCCCACCCATGCTCATTTTTCAGATTTTTTTCCAGGCCAAAACGGCCCTGAAAACAGTCCCAAAAATGCCCCCAAAATGGCCTGAAAACGGCCCGAAAAACAGCCTGAAAATGACCCGAAAACAGTCAAAAAACAGGGCGGGGAACGGGCAGGGGTGAGGCCAGGCAGTGATGGGATTAGCCCCAACCTACCTCTGCCTTGAGGTGAATGGCTGGGAGGCAGGGCTGGGTGTGATGAGTAACGTCACCCACCCGGTCACATGACCAACTGGCCACACCTACCCAGCTAGAGAACCGGTTGTTAAGTTATTCAAATCCCACCACTGCCATAGGCAATAGCAGTAGGCCAGCTCTGTAGGCCAATTCTGAGGACAGAATTTGGAAGATGCCTTAAAGCAGTAAATCAAAACAAAAAATAACAAACATTTCTAAACCTTTGACTGACCAAAGAGGCTCAGGTAGAAGTTTGGCTCATCACATTCTACCTCTTTTTACAGAGATAGATCAAATTAGTAACTTCAAACTTTTGCCTACAGAATACATCCAATATCAATGAACAGCTATCAGGGTCATCTCTATCATTAGACAGTACCTCAAGCCATAGATGCTAAGAAGTGACAGAAACAATTCCCTATCACAAAAATTCCACGTGAGCTTGCTGGTCATTCTCTTTTCCTAGAAGAGAGAAATGTGTATACTGGGTAAGATTCTTGTATCTTGATGAATGGTGCTACCGACTACTAATTCCACTCATTTAAATTTTCTCCCACTGGATTAGAAACACCAAAAGAAAAGTTCCTAAAGATATTTACAAAATGTTTTCAACCAAGTTATTCAATTGCTAAAAGAGACATAGATCAAGATTTTTGTCAGTGTTGAAGTTCCATAATATAGGAATTTTATTTTATCAGAGATTCTTTTCTCTCATGTTGTCTAAGATGGCTAAACTAAATCTAAAGAAGTTATTTGGTTATGCTAGTAGTTCAGTTTCATCAATCGGGTGGAATAAGTACATTCCTATACACTTTGCCAATTAAAAACAAACTGCTCTGTTCGAAAACAAAAAATTCAGGTGGCTCGAAAACAAAGAATTCAGATCTAGGAATCGTGTTTCAGTTTGTTAACTTGCTATAAAATTGATAACTTTCTGTGCTCAGATCTGGTTTGTTTTGCATTGCTTGAAGCAAATTCACGATTAAGAACATAGTTAGGAAGAATTAAAGTTCCACATGAAATACCTTCGCATATTGGTCTTGTAGTACTATGTTTTCCTAGTCTGTACTCTGCATTGAAAAGACCAAATTTTCCTTTCCTTTTTAAAAAAATTAGTTAACATGAGTGTGAACAAAATAATTATACTATGTATAATTATTACTGTATATTAACATGAATAGTCTGTATTTGTAGGCTCAGACTTGATTAAATGAATTCCAGTTATTGCCTTACTTGCTAACATTGACTGTGTTCTTCATAAATAGAAATAAAAGTGATTAATGTTCTTTAACTGACTATTTTAAAATTTCTGCAAGCCATTTAATAATGTGATGTTTACTACTTAATAGGTTACAATGATTAGTTTAATGAATGCGAAAAAATGTTTCTTTTATAACAGATAAGACTTCAAATAAAAATGTCAACAGAGAACACTGCAGAGTTGGTTAAATACATTGAGAAGTAAGTGAACCATATTCTAGTCTTTCAATGATCACAAGTTATAAGTATTCTAAAACATAAGCAAAGTAGAAGAAAATTGGAAATATTCACTTTTTGTTAACTGTGAATTATGATTAACTAAACTGTAATAATTTAAAAGTAGCAATTTTGACTTACATTAATAAACCTTTATTTAAACTAATCACAGTTGTGCTTCACAAGTTGATTAGTTTAAACTAGAAAACATAAGTTTCCTATTTTCTCACAGCTGTGACCTGTGAGAAGGGTCATATTTGGCCCAAGCCTCAAGGAAGTTTATCTGTAAAGCATTAAATTATGTCCTATGAGTAACCAGATTCCAGAATCACATACAACCCTGTAACCTTCTTGTTTGTTTGTTTGTATCTCTGAAGAGCTAGTTTGGGCCACCAAATATCGGGAACATAATTTCTGTCATTTTGAGGCAAGAAACATCTAAAAACATTTAAAAACTTATAAAACAAAATATTATTTAAGAATTATGTTTGAACTACACTAATTCCTTTACCATAAAGCTTTCTTATCATGGCAGTTAAGAGGCTTCATATTTTTTCTTGAGAATGCTATCCAAAGGTACTATAAGCTATTCAGGTAACTGCTCAAAGATAATATTTCCATTTTTTTTTGTGTCTACTCCAGAACAAGTGTTGGTAACCAAGAAAATTTCTTTACCCACAACAAAGTATTTGTGGGGTAAAGTAAAAAAAGTCAAATGGCAACTTCCAGGTTTTTTATCTTTGTTGCACTATTATGACTACCATTTTGACCAAACTGCATACATCCCATTAGTAGAATCAGTTTCTTAGATTTTATCCAGACAACTTGCCCATTATTTATTTTCCCAAACTATATTATATTATTTATACTGCAATAAATGTTTTCATGAACTCATATATTAAGTAATATATGAAAACTTCTCTTCAATTTTATTTTAATTCTTTTTGGACAAAGGTCTATCAGAGCCACTTAAATTTGTAACAACAATAGCATTCCTTGTGATCTTTATTTTGACAGTGTATTTTATCCTAGCAGAAATAATTAGTTTACATCTTGAACACAAATAATTAAACTATTTGGGGACACTAAGAAACACTTTCCACAAAATTTAGCCTTGAATGTCTGATACAGAAAGGATTAATCGCATCTGTTTCAGATACATGGTAGTGAATACATGAGGGGGGAAATGAACTGAGCTAAGTAAAGTATAAACTGCAAATGAATGTATAAGTAAATGGGTGCAAGGTTGTTGTAATCATTATGAACATATTGGTATTGATTTTAGAAGGTCAGAAAGCCTAAAATATTTATCCTTGAGTGCAAAGACTCATGCAGCTTTTCCCTCCAATAGATGCTCCAGTATGTCTCTTAAGGAACATAATTAATCCACTTGCCTTTTGGAAAAAGCACCTTTGAGTTAGAATGTATACTTACAAATGGACAGCCTATTACTAAAACTGGTGGACAGTGTTGTCTTTCCTCAAGCTAACAAATGTTGAAGCTGTGCAATCCTTTTAGGAACCGCTGAAAATAGCCCACATATTAAACCCATGCAGCCTCAGCAGTTCCTCTGCTTGAGGAAGAAAATGCTGTTCACAATTTTTAGTGATAGGCAACCCATTTGTATTTAGCAGTTGTCCTTAAGTCAGATGTACTTAATCCATGGATTGCTTGTGCTGATTGTATTCTTGTACTGATTGTATGCTTGTATTCCATATGCATCTTGTGGACTTCAACTCCCAGAATTCCTCAGCCAGCCAACCTTAAGACTTGTGGACTTCAATTGTCAGAATTGTGGACTTCAACTCCCAGAATTCTTCAGCCAGCCAACGTTAAACCTGAGGAAATCTGGGAGTTAAAGCCCACAAGTCTTAAAGTTGCCAAGTGTGAAGACCCCTGCAATACACAGTTCTTTTTTGCAGATGGTGAAGTAGAACCAGTGTTTATTTTCTTCAATCTTGCTGTGGCAGGAAAGTAACTCTGAGAAACAGAGGGTCATCTGTTGGGTAGGATTTCATTGCTACTGAGCCATATTATTCAGCTTCCCTGCATCTGCTTAGAATGAAGTATGAGCATTTTGGATTAAGTCTCCTGGTGTATATTTCTAAATCTAGTGAATTTTCATTACTGTGTTAAATCACCCAAACGGCATAAATAATGTGGAGCCATAGTGATGCAGTAGTTAGAATGCAGTATTCATGCTAATTCTGCCCACAGCCAGGAGTTCAAACCTGGCCAGCTCAAGGTTTACTCAGCCTTCCATCCTTCCAAGGTTGGTAAAATGAGCATCCAGATTATTGGTGGCAATATGCTGACATTTGTAAATTGCTCAGAAAGTGCTGTAAAGCACTATGGGGTGGTATATACTGTAAGTCTAAGTGCTATTAGTACTGGTATTATCTGATTTAGAATCTGAGTTGAGTAAACCTGAATTAGGATTTGATGGGGAAAACACCGAAAATTCCACGGATGTTTGCTAGAATCGGAAATTTAAAAAAAAATCACAAAGAAGATTGTAACAAGCTACCTTTCCAAATGCTGCCAAAACAAACCGCCAAGAATTGAGTACAACTTGAGTGCATCTTTTATCTTTTTATTGCAAAGCAATATTTACCTTTTTACCATTAGACACAGGGCACCAGGGCCATGCTGCGATTATATCATTTAGTTTCTAACTTCTAAGATCTTGGAACTGTGGAATCATGTATAATTAATTCCCCAATTAAGTTAGGATCAAGCTGTTTGAAAAGTGAATATAATTTAGCATCGTTCCTGTCAGTTTACAGACAGACAGATTATGACTTGTTTACGGAAGTCTATGTGGTTTTAGAGCTACTGCTAGCATTAATGACTGCTGTTAAAGACCCAAGTCCCCAATGCTATGGGCATTTTTATAACATTTGTCACTCCTATGATTTATTTTTCTTTTGGGATTTAAAAAGCAGATGCTGTTGCTGAGATGTTTTTTAAATGCTTTGATTATTAAAAACATTTGCAGAAGCAATTTCTCTTCCAATTTTCAGGTGATTTCTTTAAGAAATCTCTAATATAATTATGAAGATTGTAATACTTTGTAGCTCTCATTCTTATTCTAGCATTTATCTAGCTAATTTAATATTTTCACCATCAAGATACAGCAGGGGTGTCAAACTGGATTTCTTTGAGGGCTGGATCAGCATTGTAGTACTCCTCCATGGGCTGGCACGGGGGGGGGGGGGAACGGGATGGACTCCCTGCTGGCCAAAACAGCATCCTGCCAGCCAACACCTTTGCCAGCCAAAATGGGGCATGGGGGGTGCAAGTGGCCCCCCGTGGCTTGTTTTGGCTGGGAAAGTGCTGTAGGAAGCTGTCCAGGCAAAAAAAATGGGCCCCAGAGGGCTGTGCATGGGCTCCGCACCCCGTTTTGGCCAGTAAAGTGCTGTAGGAGGCCGCCCAGGCCGAATACGGGCCGCGCCCCATTTTGGCTGCAAGAGGCACCACAGGCCAGTCCTTTGCTATTTCCAGGCTGGCCCTGCGGGCCAGATTTAAGCACCCACAGGCCAGATTTGGCCCACAGGCCTTGAGTTTGACACCCTTGGGATACAGCATCCTTCCATTTTTCAGTGGTATATTAGACAGTGTTACAGATGTATCTCCATTTAATTCCAAAGCTGAACATTATTTTGTGAGCAGATAGCTTGGCCTTAGGTCCTGATGCCCAAATTCCAAATGTGTTTTCCAGGACAAACTTTCCCTATGTGGTATCTACCATGTGTGCTGTTTTTTAAATGCTATAGATTTGCTCAATCTGAATGGGAATTTTTGTTGAACACAACTGGAGGTTCTGCTTGGAAAGATTCTTCTAGAGCCCTAAATATGTTTCATCAACATTTTCTCTCTCTAAGATATATTGTTATATTATAGAAGTTCTGTGGCTTTTATTGCTGCCAACTGATTTTAATCAGTTTAATTCCCACACTGGTGTAATTTTTAGGGAAAATACATGCTTGTGAAGCGAAAGATTAATTTTCATCCCAGCATACTACTAAAATCTCTCTCCTAGCTTGGAAATTAAGGAAAAAATGCCTTCCACTGGTGTCATTGGTTGGAGAAAAATATTTCTCCCATATCTTACAGACAGAGACAACATCCTTCAGTTCAGACATGGAAGGCTTTATTGAGAAGTGTGCTGTGGGAGAAAGAAATGCAGAATCCAATTATCTTAGCATGGTAACATGGCTTCTATGTAAATGAGCTAGAACAATACATCATAGAACAAGGCAATTTAATAAGGAGCTGTGAATTTCTGTTACATCGCTGTCTATCTCCTCTTCCTTTCCTTTTCCTGCATCTTAATTTTTTCCTATTGAGTATGAAGACTAATAAAGAACAAAGCTAGTGCTTTCTGGGCAGTCCTGAGTTTTCTTCTAATATGAGTCTGACAGCAATTTTAAAAATCAGGAAAAGATTGGCTTAATGAAAATGAAGAACACATTTTTACTACCTTCCTAGAAGATAATGTAATTTTAACATGGTATCCTTCTGATGCCTAAGTAAATCTCGGGTTGTCCTTGCGTAGAGGAGAATAGCTATTCTTAATCTCTCTCTTCGTCTCTCTTCCTTCCCTCCTGTCCATAGAAATCTGCTGCTAAATGTAAAGCTTTATAGCCTGCTGTTTTAAATTTTAAGATGTGAATATGAATTACCAGGTAAATGGGAAAATGTCACAAAGTACATGCTACATAGAAAGATACCTTCAAAAAGTATAAATGAACTAGAAGGAGAGCATTATTTTAACCAACGAACCTTCTCTTCTCTCTTCTTAGGTTTCGTTTATCGCATGTGCTATGCAATCCATGCTCAAACCTTCCTCCTTTTTTATTCCCAGACCTCTCTGATCCTTCTACCCTGTTTTTGTTCATAATTTTCTTGCTGTTCTAAGTTCTTTCCCTCACTCTCCAGCTCTCATTTCTTCCCACTGTCTTCAAAACATTCTGTACTCCCTTCTCCACAGTAATAACTGTAGTTGTTTCACTAGAACTGAATGGCATTTATGGAACTAATTATGATTAACAAATTAACTGAAAAGGAATGATTAAATTTGGATCAAGAGTTGGGTAGAAATTTGGAATTTAATTGGACTTTCTAAGTCAACTTGGCTTGTTTTTGGATCAGAGTTTTGTATGGGTTTTGAAATGCTCCTTTTGCCATTCTTAGACTGCAAAAATGTTTAGTAGAAAAACAACAGCCATTTGTTTTCATATATTTTATTTTTTTCATATCCATGCACACTATCACAAATTAATTGTAGCTGAAGAGGATAATTAAAGTGATGCAAAAGTGGTTGCAAATTAACTGAAGAACTTTATTTTGTATTTTGGGGGGATTATTTGGATTATTTGAATTTAAACACAGGCTAATCATAATTGATGTGTTTGTGTATATAGATAAGATTCCTTGAGCATATCTTATGGATATTTGTACTATTTGGATCTACTTCTTATTAACTGCATGCCAATAATGGCTGGAGTGTTGGAGGATATATTTTTTTTACCATAGAAGGTTCCTGATGATGCCAGAGCTTGATTTAGGGTAATGGAGATGGTTAATGTCATCCAAAATCAGCAGAAAAGAAATACTTGATTTACTTTGAAACCTAACATATTTATTTAGGATGTTGGGGAATAGAAGCCTTTTAAATAACATCTTAATAAAATGCTGAACACATACATAAGAAAATAAAGGCAGATTGGCTGTACATATTCTGTATTTAGTCAACTGGAAGAGGAAACACATCGATGAGCTATGAATTTTTTAAAAATACTGGATAAGTTTTAACCACAAAAAATGCCCTAACTTATTAGCATTTGATTTAATTCTGATATGATGGTTGCCTTCAAGTATTTGAAGGACTTGTCATGTGGAAGTCAGAGCTGGCAATTGTTCAGAATTGTTCCAGAAGACAGGGTAAGAAACAATGGTTCATATTACAAAGCAATAGATTTTAGTTTGCCATTATTGTACAAGAAACAGGATGTCCCATAGGTGGCAATGTCTCTTTCACTATAGGTTTCTAAACTGAAAGTTGATGGACATATGTCAGGGTTATTGTAGTAAATGATTCCTGAACTGTGCAGGGAATTGGACCCAAAGATCTCTTAGTAGTCTTCCAACTTTCCATTCTTGGATTCAGACTTTAGTGGATAAATTCATACTATCTGGTCTTCATGTTTGAACAATTAATTTTGTTGACAATTAATTTTAAGTCACATTCAATCTGAATTTATAAGCCTAACTAGCTGATGACCCGCCATTGCCCGGGTAGAGTCGGGGCTGACACTGTTAGTAGCTGTATGTGTGTTGGTTTTCCTTTTCCTTTTCCTTTTCCTTTTCCCTTTCCTTTTCCTTTTCCTTTTCCCTTGCCTTGCCTTGCCTTGCCTTGCCTTGCCTTGCCTTGCCTTGCCTTGCCTTGCCTTGCCTTGCCTTGCCCTTCCCTTCCCTTCCCTTCCCTTCCCTTCCTCCTTTCCTTTTCTCTTGGTTTCCCTTCCCTTCCACCTTTCCTTTCCCCTTCGTTCCCGTGCAACATGCTGCAAGTAGCGTCAATT
>JANHJO010007606.1:60445-82817 GCA_032468235.1 Pseudoxyrhopus heterurus | reverse complement strand
CTGGTTCTCCGATCCAATCAAAATTATTGCTACCAGTTCTCCCGAACCTGTCAGAACTGGCTGAATACCACCTCTGGTTTGCATGCACCCATAGCTTAGGATAGATCTCAGGATCTCCTCCCCCCCCTCTGAAAACAGGAAGTATAGCCTGTATATGAGGGACACAATGGTGTGCAGACAGAGGATCAATTAATTTCTAAGACTGGATGGCATTTTTACAGGCAATTAATTTTAAGCAATAGTTATTAATTCAACTAATATTCAAAAATTAATCCTAGAATTACCCTTTTAAGAATGTGGCTTCAAATCAATATCTATACTGTATATACACACAGGCATACAAATGTGAAATACGTGCAACATATTGGGATTGGGGGAAATCTCTAGGAGTGGTTTTACCTGGAATTGGCAGCCCTAAGTTGACAAGCTGTGTTAATTTTTGTGTCTGTAAAAACATGAAATTCTGAGTTGACTTCCTTTTGAATAAGTATGGTAGTTTATAACACCATACTCTATTTAATTTTAAACTTTTGTTTTTGTTGTCTATTAGCTGCTAATCTAAGTGACAGAGCTGCTAAGCAAAGAGCTTTTGCTTCAATATTTGAAATGACTTCTTCCGAGTTAAGAAATAAACAGCATTGCAGTGGCAAAATGCAACACAGCAAAACCAATAAAATACCAGATTCACAAACCAGTTTTAAGCATTTGGATGAGAAAATACCGAAAAGTAAAAGTAGAAAGAGTGTTTCCAAGACATTTGAAATATCATTTCCTGCTACCAAAATGAATAGTAATTCTCTAACAACTTCAAGGCACTCCAAATCAATCTCTGAAATGAATGATCATGATATTAGATTGAATATATCGTCTCCTGCAAAAGAGTCTGCTAATAAGAAAACTGATCAAGTAAATTATGAGAAGGTAAACAATCTTAGCATTGCTCTTCTAATTGTATAGTGTGTGTGTTGTGTGTGTGTGTGTGTGTGTGTGTGTGTATGTATATATTAGTAAACTCAGCCTTCCATCCTTCCGAGGTCGGTAAAATGAGAACCCAGATTGTTGGGGGCAATATGCTGACATTGTAAACCGCTTAGAAAGGGTTGCAAGCCCTGATAGGCGGTATATAAATACAGTGCTATTGCTATAAATCAAAATAGTGATCGCTTTTAGTTTATTAACTATTTAACTGTTTCTCATATTATTGATACATTAGGTAACCCTAATTAGCAAACAACCAAGAACAGTTAGCATTAAGGACGCCACAGTATTGAATTTTTTCTTTCCATTTTTCAGAAAACAAAATCAAAAGATGTGATTGAAGCAGCAGAAATGTTAATAAGTAAAATCAGCAAAAGATATAAAGAAAAGGATGGTATTAAAAATACAGCAAAATTGTGCCAGTCATTTTCTGATAGGAGGTATTGTATATGTATTTTCTTTATGTAACTGAAATGTAGATAGATATTATGTCTTAAAAGTAAATAGTTTTGCAATAGATATATTTTTCTTTATCTTTTTTTAGTTTTCTTAATGTAGTTTTCTATACTTTCTTAAATTTATCTTTTATCTCTTTAAAAATTTTCTAATAAATATGAAACAGAACAAAATTTTAGTGACTGTTTTTCTCCAGTCTTTCATTTTTTGTGTGTTATTAGTTACATTATATTTATTTATTTATTTTATTAAACTTACATGCCACCCATCTTACGGATTAGGTGACTCTTTTAAATAAGAGTAATACAGTTATAAGGTTATATTTCAATTTATGAATAATGTCACATTTTTAAACAAATGTTAATTATCATATTTTGAAGTTTAAAGGTTTGGAGCTGTTTCACTCTCTGTTGCCTGAAAATACTAACAACATATACTGAAAGTAATAAAATGCAAAATGGAATTAATTTTATAAAAGTAAATGATCTCGACATCTTTACTACCATTAATATCTAGTAGAAAATTGCTTATGGCAATACTATACAGATAGTTTATTTATTATTTATTTAGGGAATTTATATTGCCACCTATTCGCACATGGCGATTCAAGGCATCTTACAGAATATAAAACCCCGTATAAAAACAATAAAACTAATAAAAGAAGAGTCATGTAATAATATACTAAAATCCTACCTCCGCCCCGGTGACAGCATCTCACACGAGCCATTTAATGGGCTCCATCCTGCTCTGGGTTCCCCAGGCCTGCTGGAGAACCAGGTCTTCAGCGCCTTCCGGAAGAGTATTAGAGTGGGGGCCATTTTAATCTCTGGGGAAATGATGTTCCAGAGAGAGGGAGCCACCACAGAGAAGGCCTTTCTTCTGGGTCCCACCAGGTGTATCTCCCTCAGGAATGGGACCCACAGCATTCCCTGCCTCCCCGCTCTGATGGGTTGGGTAGATGTGACCGGCAAGAGACGGTCCCTCAGATAACCTGGTCCCAAGCCATGAAGGGCTTTAAAGGTGATGACCAGCACCTTGAGTTGCACCTGGAAGCAAATTGGCAGCCAATGCAGCTCCCACAGGAGAGGTGGCCGTTCTCGACTTAAGACCCTTATTTTAATGCCGGTTTGAAATGATGGCACTGAAAATAGTGACTTATGACTGGTCCTTGCACTTCCAACCATTGCAGCATCTCTGCGGTCACATGATCAAATTTGGGTGCTTGTCAGGCATTCATAACAGTTGCAGCATCATGGGTCACATGATCGTAATTTGTGATCTTCCCACAGGGCTTTCAACAAGCAAAGTCAGTAGGAGAAGCTGGATTTGCTTGACGACTGGCCATAAAATGGTTATAAAATTGCGCAGGACTCACTTAACAACTGCGTTACTTAGCAGAGGAAGTTCCAGTTCAAATTGAGGTTGTAAGTTGAGGGCTCTCTGTATTAGTTTAGAGATTTCTTTTCCCCAGTGCCACCTGGTTTAAAAAACAAAAGCTGGAACTTAGTAAAAGCACCTGAACGGGCACCTGAACTAGAAGCTGAGGGCTCTTTGCTCTGGTACTAAAGTACTAGAGCCATTTGAGAGCCAAGGTTGGCCAATCCAAAGCACCATCAAGCATAGACTACAGTTCACCATTTTATAGTCTATAAATAAAGTTCATCAATGCCATAATATGTGCCTACAACTTTTTCTTACTTTTTTACGCAGCAGATTAACTTGGCTGTTCTCAAAACCTTTTCAAGGAATATGTTTCATTGTTCAATTATATTACTTAAGATTGGTATTTAAATACAACTTTTATTTACAAATGAAGATTTCTAGCTTGGTATTGATCTGTATTCCATCCACTTTTCTTACAGCATGTCGTTAAATAAAATCGATAGCGATGATAAGGTATTTTTTTTTCTTTACAAATTTGTCTGAAAATGGTTTTAGGTATTTATTTTTAGGCACGGTAGATTAAATATTTGAACTCTGAACCAAATAAATGGTTTGAACTCTGAACCAAATAAATGGTTTTGTTTCAAGAGTTACATTTATAGTGGCATTTTTTTCATGTTTTGTAATTGAACTGATCAACATGTCTAGGCCAGTGTTTCTCAACCTTGGCATCTTTATGATATATGGATTCAACTCCCAGTCAACTTCTGGTTGGTGAATGTTGTCTGGAGAATTCCGGGAGTTGAAGTCCACACATTTTAAAGTTCCCAAGATTGGGAAACATTGGTCTAGGCTGCTCTTCAATGTTTTATTACTGGGCCGCCCTGCTTAGAAATTCAGAAATTGCTTAACTTGACTTTGCTGGCATTGTCTGTCTGTCTGTCTGTCTGTCTCCCTCCCATCTCTCTTACACACACACACACACACGAAACAATTCATAATAAAGAGTGATGAATTATATTACATTAAATTATTTACATTTATTATTAAATAAAAAACCTGCATAATTGTAAATATTTTTTTTTCAAAACGTCAACAGGAGGTAGTTCCAGGTTGCACAAGGTCTGCAAACTTCAGAGAATGCTCTTGTGTGGCTTTGTGACCTCTGAAAAGAGCAGGAAAGTGTGCCCTGATCTCACATGCTTTTGCATGTCTCCAGAGGCCTTTCAGAGGCCTCCTAGCAGGGTCCCCTCACACGACTTCCAGAAAGTCTGGAGGTTTGCCGTATCATCAAAAATGACATGCCATGTCACCAGTGATATGCATGTCATAGGTCCACTATCACCAACTTAGACTGAATGGGATAAGGCGGAGCTGGGAGGAAAGCAGGAGCTGAACCCGTGACTAGACATAAGAAGGCTCCTCACAGCTCTGCCAAAACAAAACTTTGCCATGGGAGACTCGGAGTTCATTGATTTTTTTTTAAAGTCAGGAATCACCTTTATGTGGAAGGAAAAACATCAGCAAAAAAACCCACCACTAATTGCTTTGCACTTACCATAATCTGTTACTTGATGTTGCTAAATAAGTAAGCTGTTAGCTCTTACAGAAAAGCTGCTAGAAGAATGTTTTTGTTTTAAAACTAAGCATTAGGAAAACCTCTGAGAGGAGATGTAAATTGTGAAGTTGAATGGAATTAACTGCTCCCTTTGCCCTTTATTGTTTGGCTGAGTGATCCAGAAGTTTTATTTAAACAAATTGGAAAAAGAAACCAGAAAAAAGGTAGCATTGGTGCATTATACATCCTTATGTAATTACATTTTTATGCCTAGAAAAAAAGACAGAATAGAAAGACTGGGAATTTCAGAACTACACTACACAACAATAATAATGAACAATCTGTGTAAGTAAACAGTAATCTATTACAAATCTAGCCATTTGAGAGATGAAAAAATAAAACACTAAACAAAGTTTTATCTCTTTTGATAGGGATGATGTCTATGACTTTAGTCGAAGTGGATTTGATGAACCTACAATAAAGCTTGGAGTAAGAAAATTATAGCATATTAATATATCAGTAATTATATTCAACAACATTACTTATTATTTGGAATTTACGCTTCTTATTAATTCATTCCAAAATATAGTTTGATTCTATAGCAGTTTCAACCTTCTCTTGGCTTATGTTAAAATTGTACTCTGCTGTAGCTACCTAACTATATTACTGTTTTTTTAAAAAAAAATAGACAAAGTTATTAGAATTAGTCATCTCCATGTCATATGCAGTTTTCCTTATTAACAGTAAGGATATTTCTGGTTAGTTTTGGTGAATTTTGGTCAGTGTTATCACAAGCTTAGCCAAGTCCAGTTTTACTTAAGCATGTTCACACTGTTGTATGCAAACTAAGAGTACAAGCCTAGAGATTTGCAAATCAACATTCAATGGACTCAACTTTACTGGAGAGGCTAGATAAGTGTTTCTCAACCTTGATAACTTTAAGATGTGTGGACTTCAACACCCAGAGTTCCCCAGCTACTGCGGCAGAATTATAAAAATGTATACAATTTTCATTGAAAAAAATAGGACTTGTTTACTTGACAAACATTTACAAATAGGCAGAAGATTCACCTACAAATGGAACTGCAATGTTTGTTCTATTTATTTAGGTCCAGGAATTACATCTTATTAGGTTAGAAGCTACTGGTGTACTCCCAAAGAAAATGTAAGTATACTTTCTATCAGCAGAAAAAACTTGTAAATGAGAGCTATTATAATAAAATGAGATAATGGCAAGATTCTAAATACATGTTTTACATTGGCTTGGTGGAAGAAAAAAATCTCTAGATGATACGTGGTATATGCTTTACCTGTGGAAAGTGGTTGTTTTCCACATATGCAAGTAAATAAAAAATTAATCCAAATGAAGTATTTATTTCCATTCTAATTACTACAATAAGCAATTTTTATTTGTTTTAGGACTCAGAAAAATGAATCAACAAGTATAACCCAAAAGAAGCAGGAAAAGAAGGTATTTTTTTAAAGGAACATAATTTTAGTAAAAGTTGTATTTTGTAAATACAAGGATGTTTGCAAGAGTGGCAAATATGTATAGCTCGAGTATAGGATGAAAGTAAAGGTTCATTCTCCCAGCTTGTGGGTTGGTTTCCAGTGATCACAAGACCCATCACAAGATTCACTGATGACTCATAGCTGATCCATCAGAAGATCCACTTGACACACCCACACCTGAACCCCTTACAAACAGAACACTAACACTGACATCCCCTAAACTCCACTGAAGATGTTACCTAGCCTGATAACGAAACATTCGGAAATCAACCCACAAGCTCGAAAAATGAACCTTTATCCACACAAGGATGCTTATTTATAGTAACAGTTCTCCTTAGCTGCTATTCTATATATTTAGTATGATTGCTAGGTTAGATTGTGTTTTTAATGCTATATTATATGTTGCTGTTGCAAGATGGACAGCTGTACAGAAGGTGGCATGGGGAGAGAAATGCCACAGTTTTACAATGTGAAACTGCAAAATAAAATCTTGAGATTTTTTTTACTGCCTTTTAAATGTTTTTATTTAGTTGAATTTTACTTTTTAATTTAAAATACTATATATTGGGGGTGTTAAATCTGTGCTGAGTTAAATCTCCTTGATAGCAAATAGACAAATCAGTTACAGTTAATTAGATTAGTAGAACTGTGTTTAGTAAGATCTCAATTATAATTAATCTACATAAATTTAATACTGGTTTTTACAGGATTGTACTGGTTTCCAAGTAGAATATGTTAATGAAGTTATTTAAGTCTTTGAAGAACTTGTATCTTTGACATTTGAGAAAATGCATCAGCTTGAATTTGTTAGCAAATTAAGATCTAGATTTTCATTTATATGCATGGCATGGAATAGGTTTAGAATATTTTAACAGACCATTCAATTAGACAGTAATTGCTTCTAAAATATACTAGTAGATAAAATGGCATGGTGAGGGTTTTTTTTGCCATATCTAATCAGAACAAGTGTTTTGCAGTTCTATAAAAGAATAAAAGTTCTTTTAAAAGAAAAAAAACTTATTTTCAAAGAAAATGATTTTTCCCCATAGGGCAAGAGAAATAGAAACTACAAGCATCTTTTTAGTGACACAGACACCGAATATAGAGGTGATGATACCAACACAGATATTAGCTGGTTAAGGGAATCAAATAGAAAGCCTAAACCGCAGCTCGTAAATTACGGCAGAGTCAGAAAACCAAGGAAGTCCAAAACTCTGGAACCAGGCAAGATGTCTATTTATTACAAAGCCTATAAATCAGATTATTTTTCTGTAATTAAAATGCAGTTCTCCTGGGGTAAATTCAAATATTGGTATTTAAATGAATTCCAGAATCTTGGTAGGAATGTTCCCTCAAGTTTCCAAGCAGGAGGTTTGCTAGACAGAATACTGTCCAACTAATGTTCATCCTTACACAACACACTCATACACAATTGATAATATTAGCTTTTGGTATAGGTTAAATACTGTTATCTCCCTACAATTATCCATTTATGGTTGGGTTTTTAATAAAAAATAGACCTAAAAATTGTTGGACTTAATAGAAAGGAAATAGAACAGCTTTATATTTGCCTGCTAAATACATTTCAAAAGTAAGCTCTGCTGAGTTTAGTGGTATTCACAGTGAGGATTGGCCTTAAATTATTTATTTGCATTATACATACAGAGAAAAATGCAAGTTTTTGCTGTCTCTCAGATTTTCAGTTTATTGTGCATAAAGCAGCTCTGATTCTTCTGGAATTGGATATTCTATTTCTTCTCATTTCTAATCAGAATACATGTTTCATTTTCCCTAAAAGCATAAAAGTATTTTTAAAATATAGCTTATTTTTCAAATTGCATTTTAAAAGACTCTTCTATACTTCCTAATCCTTTTGCAAACTTTTTCTATACTGCTTTGTTTTTTGTTCTTCCACTACTCTTGCAAATGCACAGAACTAGAGATATATATGTATTGTATATGACTCAAAACATCCCTACTCTTCACCTTTCACCTTTGCTTCTTAGTATAGCACACTTTGCACTTAAATTACATTCTAGCACACTACATTCCAATAAGAAGACATTAAAAACATTTAAAAATATTTTATCTTAACTGTATTTTTTACATGTCCCTTGATTTTTGCATCTTATTTTATTTACCAACAAATAACTAATTTGATGTCATTGAAAAAATATGTAAATATTTCACATATACATAAAATATTTTCTCCAGCTCCAGTTGCGTTTGTCCTGAAGGCACAGTTAGAAATTTGACACTCCAAGATCGGATGTTGGCCTTGAGCAACTTTTTGTAGCTTCCAGTTTTCTCCTCCAACCACAGTCACCAAAAATGCCTGGCCTCCTTTTTTGCCACAGGAAGAACAGACATTCAAACACACATTCAAAATCAAGGAAACCTCCTTCCCCCATTAAGCTTTAATTTATTTTAAATAAGAAAACCTTTCAAACTCCCTACTCTAGGAAAATACAGAAAGTGTGGCATGGCCTCACTTTTACTATTTACTGTTACAGCATTTATAATCAACATTTCTGCAGGGTTTTTTTTTTTATCTGAGCAACAGGAAAAAGTTATGCACATATTTGAAGGACAAGAAGCAGAAAAGCAAACAGTCAAGTAGTGAGGTGGCCATATTCCAGATTGAGCACTGCTTGGCCCTGTTGTCAAATCACTAATCTGGACTGGAATTTCTGAAGTTAGTTTAAGAGGAACACAGGAGACAAGCAGCTTAGAATTGTTTGACATTTTTCTAGTGGTATCTTCTCCTACCATTCACCCCTCCTATTCCATCCCATATCTCGATCCCGTATTAGATACCATCTAATAATTTCTGGAGAGTCTTGTATCTTCAAGAAGATGAAGGTAGACTTCAGTCTGAGATAAATTTTAATAAAGGGTTTATTTATTTGGCCCAGAGTCACCTCTAGGCAAGATGGGCAGCACACAATCGAATACATAAATAGTAAATAAATAAAATAAATTATTTATTTATTTTTTATTTTAGCAAAATTTATATACCGCCCTCTCCCGAAGGACTCAGGGCGGTGTACAGAATAAAAACATATAAAAACATTGCATAAAAATAAGTTAAAACAAAAAACGCATTCACACACCCTTTGATTTTCCCTAAATTGTTCCTGAAAACAGTTTCTCCAAACTCAGCTTTGTAAAAAAACAAAAACAAATTTGCACTGTATGGATGTTTTAATTCATTATCTTGATATCAAGTATTCAAGGAGATCCAGGGTTATTAGAGGGCAATGTTTATGAAGAATCTCCTTTCCTTCTTCCCCTTGCCATTTATGAATGTGACCTTTTAGGTTGAGTTTAATGACAACTGCCTAAAGGGACAACACTTTAATTGTGGGGAGATGGAACTAGCGTACAGACATTCTGGTGAAAGGTTCATTGCATTATAGATCTCATCAGTGCTGATTATTCTGAAAACAAAAAGAATAGAATAAATCTAAGACAATCAATTTTTAAGACAATCAAAACTGAGAAACTTTTTTCAACCTTCTCCTTGACTGAGATTACAATTTAAGTACCCCCGAATAATTTGCATTCACCAGGCACAGTATCAACCCCCTGCCCTTTTCTAGTCAGAAAGAGAAGAAAAAACTCATTTCGAGCACTTATCTCAATCAACAGCTGGAGCCACTTAAGGGAAGCTGTGTAATTAAGAGCCCAGATCTATGTTATCTCACTGCCCAATACTGTGCAAGCTTTTCCTTTTTCCAGAAAGAAACCTCTTTGCACCAAAGGTGCTTAGCGTATTGGATATGCTTTTGAGACTATGAAATGTGCAAATGCCTGTTAGAGTTCTTCATTGAGTTGAACTTGCTCTTCCACCCAAAGAGACTGCTGTACTTTCAAAGAACTTCTCCCTTCCAGTCCATTTCTTCCAATGATCTTACAGACACCTAATTCCTGGTCAATTGAGATTAGATCAGAGAAGGAAACTGAATAACAATGTCCATCCTTGGAATTAATCTGAATCCCAGCTCCAGGTGAACCATAACTTTAGGATGCCAATAGTCATCCTAAATGACACAGCCAAGAAGAATTGATGCCTCCGTTATGCCCTTTCATGAACACCTAGAGGCTCTGTCTATTATCAATTCTTGAGAAATAGGAAAGTGTGACACTCTTATCCTTTCTGTTCTCCCTCCACTCCCAATCTATATGTATGTTACAATATAATATGAGTCTCTCTGTGTATTTTTCCACTGTCTCCTGCTGAACTCCTGACTTAAATGCTTTCACCAATTTTTCCCTCCTCATCACTGTTTATCCAGATCGCTCAGAGAAAAGATTATATAGTGACCTTCTTTTCCTTAAAAACTGTAGTGTATATGTTATTCCATTTCACCCAGGGATTATTCACTGCTATTGCCTTAGTAATGTTTTAAATGCTATTCCCCACATTATTACTTTTTTCTCATTACTGTTTTCTACCAACTGTTACTTCCTCCACTTAGTGCTTTGTGGGTTTTTTGTGCTTTCATTACTATTCTCCTAAGCTATTAGGGGAATATGTTTTAAAGGCTATTTTCTAAATTGGTTTGCAAAATAATATTTAGATTATAACTCTTCACTTGTGTAAAATAATGTGAGTATGCTTGGGGTAAAAGTAAGTTTTCATTGTACCTGTGGCATGCTGACCAAATTGTGCCAAAGCAGCTCAATGTTTTCTTTACTATGAGTAGGGAATATTATATATGGCATGAGTACACTAAAGCTGCTAATATGATCTCTAATACTCTCATTTCTGAAAAAGCATTTTGTGAAAGTTTTGTTTGGCCAAAGTGAATATTTAAAGGCCCATTTGATAACAACTGAAAGGACAACAACATTGTAACTTGGAATAAGATGAGTTCATGGGGCAAAAGAACATGAAATAATTAATGACTTCATAAAGAAAAATATTTCTGTTGTGGGTGTCTGAAATCAAGAGAAAGGGGAAGAATGCAATGGAGCTTACAAACGTGGTGTGATCTAGTGGAGTGGAACTGATTAATATATGAAAGATGTGAGGGCATAGATATAATTATGTATGAAAGAGTTAAAACATTAGTACTGGCATAAATAACTATATATAATACATACTTATAAAAGGAAGAAACCCTAGAAATTAACATTTCATTGAAGGTGCAAAATAGTTTCTATAAGCTAAGTATATAAATTAAAATTTTGCTACTGCCTTTGAAACATTTGGGTGTTGGTCATTTAACAAGAATACCAAGACAGTTAAGTGAATGTTGCCCCACTTTATGATCTTTCTTGCCACAATTGTTAAGGGAATCACTGCAGTTGTTAAGTTAATAACATGGTTGTTAAGTGAATCTGCCTTCCCCAATGAATTTGTTTGTTTATTCATGTCAGAAGCATCACAATTAAAATAAGGCATACTATATGACATAAAATTTAAAACATAAAATACAAAATTAAATATAAGATTAAATACAAGATTAAATATATACAAATTAAACATAAACTAACAATATTAATTGTGTTCTGTTGCATGGCCATGAGGTCAGGTGAGCACTGATCAGGATAACAGGACAGGTATACACATGTGTTATTGTCTGCATGTCACCACAATCGCAAAGGGGGCAGAAGTCACCAGATAGTCCCATTTGTTCAGAGTATCTCTGGATCTTGTGGTACCCATGCACAGTCTACTCAATGATTTCTATACTTCCCAGCTTTCGCCAGACCCAGGTACCAGCTCCTCCGTTGGTTCTGTCCAATGTTGGTTCTTGTACCTTTCCATAGGTCCACTCTCTGCTTTTAAATTCTTTGAAGTCTTCTGTCAACCTAAGGAAGCTGTAAGAAGCCTCTCTGATGAATGTGTGTTGTTAATACATTTGGGCATCCCCTTGGCAACAGCTTATAGCTGGCTAATCCTTTCAATCCAGAAGCATCTGAAGTGTAGTGAGGTATTCACTCCCACCTGTGACCTTGTTTGTCAGAAAGTTGCAAAAGGTGATCAAATAACCCCTGGACACTGCAACCATTATAAATGCTTGCCAGTTGCCAAGCATTGGAATTTTGATCACATGACTACAGGAAAGCTGAAATGGTTGCAAATGTGAAAAGTGGTCATAAATCACTTTTTCAGTGTGTTGTAATGTTGAATGCTCATTAAGCAAATGGTTGTATAAATAATATAAAAGATCAGATATAGGTATCTATATGCTACCATAACTCTCGTGTCTGTAATCTTTAACTAGGCAAAACAGAGCATCTGAGTTGCCTTGAACTGCAAAACAGGCTGTAACACCACTGGACATCCATATCTGACTACCTGTACTCAGTCTTCATAGGATTGTTGTTATTTTTATTTTAATGATGATGAAAAATCTGTCAAAAAAAATTAAAGACTTTTGGATGAAATTCCAAAACAAAGGAAAAAAACAATTAAAAATGCCTTCTATTCTGTGCCAACAAAATAAGTATATAGCAGTTATTGAGCAATTTAAGTGTGAAGGGATTATAGAACGATTTCCCTGATCAATATGAATCTAGAGGCCTAAGCTGAAAGTTATAAATTAATTGACCATTTATGATCTCACCATTTTATATGGGAACTTACTAACCTCATAAAGTTGCTGTAAAATAAAGATAAAGCTCATGAACCAAAACGTGCATATTAAAGAAGCTATATCAATTATTAAAAAGAATATAGTAAATCCTAATGGACTGCACTAAGAATTAGACTGCCTTAAACTAATCTAAAGAAATCTCAGGATGATTTGAAAACATTTCCACAGCTTCCCGAAGAAACACATTTTGTGTGCAGCTTCATAAACATCATTGCTGAGTAGGTAACTGCACACATGCTTCCCAAATGTGAACATACTTTATGAAGAAAAGGTTTAATACTGGGAGTGAGGAATTAAGTTTTCATTGTCAGAACGAAACAAAGATAGATATGTATTCTGCCAGAGGCAAAATGGAAGATTACCTCTACATTCTTTGGCTCAAGAAGACATTTTGCTACCTATTTAATCATAGCGTAATAATTAGGCCCAATTCTAGAAGACAAGGCAAATAATAATACAGACATTATTGCACAAATTGAAATTTTTGTATAAGATGTACATGGAAGAATTCAAATGACTGGAAATCGCATTGCACGCATGTCGGAGGCATCGCTTCCAGGTTGAAAGGATTAGTCAGTGACATCACCGTTGCCCTGGGGAGTGCCTATTTGGGGGCTCCTTTCATGTCCTCAGCAGGAGCTGGAGTTGGAGTGAAGAATGGAAGCTCACCCCACCCCATGGCAGCAATTGGGTCTCAAACATGAGCTTGCAACTTGTCAAGCCAGCGTCCTAACCACACAAGCCATTGTGCTCCTGTGGTTGGAAATATGTTTGTCCCTTAATCTTGGAACCTGGAATCAGAATTCTACTGAAGCTGAATAGAAAATTATTTTCACATTTTTAATTATTACTACCAAAAGATATTTTTATAGTTTTATGATATATTTTTAAATTCTATGACTTGGTCTTGGACCATAAATAAATAAATAGGAAAAACAGCTCTTGTGTTTACTTTTTAACAACACAACATCTATCATTCTTCTAAAGTTGATTTTTTTCTTTTCTTCCTCCTCCCCCTCCCCCTCCCCCTCTTCCTCCTCCTCCTCCTTACTAATCTAAAAGCTTTTCAGATATTGAGTCACTCATTACCCATATGCCACATGAGTTATAGGGAGAAATTGCCACTTAAATGTTCTTCATTAATTTATTTTCTTGCTGTAGCTGGATGCAATAGTAAAGGATTTACCTTTAATTTTCTACTTCTCTCATGTGATTCCTTTGGACAGAACTCCAAGCCAGCCATTTCTACCGGCAATTCCTAATGTGTCTGGAAGCAGAGTGAATTCCCTGGAAGACCGGCTATCTAATCAGGAGCGTACCACTGCTGTGCTTCTGGATCAGGCATTTCGGATCAAAGATGGCATTGTTTCATACCTTCAAGGAAATAAGAGCTTTCAGCAAGGGGAGGCAGCAGCTCACCAGCTATTGGAAAATCACATCCAGACAATCACAAGTGTTGTTAAAAGGCTGAGCCATGACATAGAGGTATCAGCAGTTACTAGCAATGTATTAAATATTCAGAAGTTATGCAATGTTCAGCTTCAAAGAGGTCAAATTCGTATTACATTTTCCTAGAAGCTTTTTTTCTTCCTAGGAAGGGAGAAACTCTTGCCTATTTTCTATCTGCAAGGTATTTAAGGATCACACCATTTAAATGGAGGAAATCTTCAAATGATGGAGGCATTTGGCATAGATGGATGTCTTCCCACTTCCCTAAAATTAATAACCACTTTGGAAATCTGGATTAAAACACATTAACTAGTTGCATAGCTTGTTCCTAAACTTTTCTATACATAAATATAGCATTTGGAAAAGTTTTGTGTTTGTCAATTTAGCTTAAAGGTTTTTTTTTTTCCCCAGATAACATTTGATTCAATTTTGCTTGCCTTTTCATTCATTGGAATTCAGAGGTAGTTTGCAGTTGTAAACTCTTTCAAGTCTTCATTAGGTGATTAAACCTCCCTGGGATTTTTACTATAGCCTTCTAGCAATGTTTAAGGATCCTAATTTCATGACTCATGTCATGAATCCTGGTACATAGCAATAAATAGCAATAGCACTTAGACTTACACTGTATGCCTTACAGCCCTTTCTAAGCAGTTTACAGAGTCAGCATATTTCCCCCAACAATCTGGGTCCTCATTTTATCCACCTCGGAAAGATGGAAGGCTGAATCAACCTTGAGCTGGTGAGAATTGAACTGCTGAACTGCAGCCAGCAGTCAGCAGAAGTAGCTTGCAGCACTGTATTCTAACCACTGCACCACCACAACTCATGTCCTCCAACTCACAGGTCATGAGAATTCAGAATCCCCACCGCCATGCATGTACATACAGACACTTACGCATCCACTACAGTTTCAAATTTTAAAAGTCCAGAATTCTCTTACCTCATAATGTAGGATAAAATAGTTGCTAGATGACATTTTCATTGTACTGCCTAACATGTTCACTGAATATTATACTGCCTCATATGCTGCCTAACATGCCTAATATAATGCTTAAAATACTGTGTAACGTGTTTACTGGATATTTTAAGTGCTTTCCCATCTCTTCTCCCATATTTTTTTCCCGAATGCATCAAGACAGGACAGATGAAATGAAACTGCAGTTGCTTTTGATGGATAGTTCTAGAAGGACTTAAAGTGCCATGCTTGTTCTTCTCTACCATCCTCCACTACTGGTATTCTACAGACAGAGTTTCTCTAAGATCCTGGTTTGCTATCCTGTTCCACTTTTTCATCTTGGGGCATGGAACTAGATGAAGGGAAATTTTGCCCTACTGAAATTATTGTGTTGGCATAAATGACTTGGTTAATGTCCATAGATGAAGAGATCCCCAGACAAAACATACATGCTAGGGCTTTTGGAAAAAAAATAATGTTATGTTTTCAGACAGTGAAATAATTTTAATTGGCTTCCCTTGCATATGAGTTTGCCATAATAACCATGAATAATTTGGATCTTTATAGAAGAGGCCATCAGGAAAAAGATAAGTTAACATCTAACAGCTTTTCTAATGGTTCCATTAATACTACACAACATGCTTGAAAATGCCTTAAAAGTCGTAATAAATTTATCTACTGTGAAAACAGCAAGACAAATCAATCAAAATTTCATATATATAAATAAAAGTACCATTAATAGAACAGGCATATTTTTGTATTAGAATATTTGAGATTATGGGAGAAAATTAAAAACTTTTAAAAACAATAGCTAACACTAGTAAGCTCAATTATAGTCATAAAATAATAAATAAGCACTTGAAATAAATTAGAGACAACATGGCAGTGATGTTTTCTTTCTTTGTACACTTGCATTGTGGGAAGTTTGTAGCCACTGATGTGGGCCATGAGTGATAACGTCAGTAACAGAACGTTGTGCTTGGACAAAATCAGATATTTTTCCAAACCTGGCCATAGGCAATGACTTTTAGTGAGGTCTTAATTCCTGCATACATCCGCTCTATTAAATAATGGTCATTTGTGGTACTATAGTTTTAAAACTAAATCTCCAGGCGAGACTAGAATAATTATATTGTCTGGATCCAATCATGCAATAAAATGTGTTTTATTAACACAACAGCTGGATTAGCTCATCGTACTATACTAAAACCATACAATCCAAATAGCACAATATATGAACTTATCCATAGTGGGTCATTGCATGTATATTGAATTCATTTTATTTGCATAAGCTCTGACCAGCCTAGGACCACTTTGCTCAACCTTTTTTCCATTTTTTCCTGGCAACAATGGTCAGACACCTCTCTTAACTTTTAAACAAATCACAGTTCCTGACACTGATTTTTTTTTTTCAAATTAAAGTTTTTAAGAACAAGGTAGAACTTGACCCATGTTTTTAAATTTTTAGTTGTTTGTTACTTAAAATACCTACACTTATTTCAGTTTAAATACTAATGTACAGTAGTTAATTTAACATGAGAAGTAGATGGGTTTGTCCTCAGGGATACAAAAAAGGAGGAAGAGTACATGAGCCATTATATGTGGCACACTGCTTTAAGCATTCATGTTTTGCTTATTTTAATATAGCATAACACTTCAACCAGTTTGCTTAAGTTAAGGCACCAGGATAAAAACCTTCATTCTAATCCCATTATGTGGCTTACTAGCCTGTCATTTTAAAATGTTTTTACACGATCTTTAGATATTTCCCCCTTTTTTATATTCTTAACATTTTTATATTGAAAACAAATATTGAAAGCAATATATGTGCTCTGTTTATTTGATCTTAGTTTAACAACTTTTGTTTACAATGAAAAACATTTTATGGATATATAATATCTTGAGAGCCAGTTTGGTGTAGTAATTAGGATTAGACAAGAAACCAGGCAATTGTGAGTTCTAGTCCCACCAGCAATGGCAAACCAGTTGAGGAGGGGGGAACCTTGCCAAGAAAACTGCAGGGACTTGCTCAGGCAATCTCTAAGAATTGGATATGATTGAATGGAAACAGGAAGAAAATCATGTTATAATACAAGCATAAAATATGCGTATAAAAGAGTTGCACAGTTTGGGATATTTAGGCCTAAAGGATAATCCTTTCTTCCTTATTCATCTGTAAAATTGAGGTTTTACTGTCTATATACCGTATGTACTGTATGTGTGATATATGTATGCAAATACTATTTTTGCATATTTTAAGAAGTTACAAAGGTACTGCCAACTTTATTGTTGTAAGGCAATGGAACAAATACCAGCAAAGGCAATCTATTTTGTAATGTAATTCTGAATTGTTACCAGAGCAAATAGCTAACAGTTTATATTTATATTTATTATTCCTTTCAGGTTCCAAAATTAAGTGCCCCAGCTGTTTTAGTATAAGTTATTTCCCTTCCCAGCTGATGTAATATAACTGCCATTTACAATGCTTATAAAATTCCAGGAGTTGGAGAGACAAATAAAAGCCAGAGATGAAGTAACATCAGGAACTAATTTTGCTGTGCAAAGTCTGGATCATAAACACATGCAAGGAGTTGGGGACCTACGTGGAAGAGTGGCCAGGTATATTGGTGGGAGCTACCTTCACACAGCTTGATAAACTATGTTTTAATCTTAGTGAGCACAAGCCCATATGCTTCTCCTTCCTTGCACATTACAGTTTTGAGGAGAAAATAATGTTTTATATGACTATTGCAGTGTCTTGTTGTTATGTGATTAAAGTGTTTTGCAACTGGCTTGCAACAAGCAGAGTTAATACAGAAAGTGGAAGTAAAATTGTAACAGAATAACAGAGTTGGACCTTGGATGTCTTCTAGTCCAACCCCCTGCTCAAGAAGGAAAACCTATACCATTTTAGACAAATGGTTGTCAAATTTCTTCTTAAAAAAGTGTTGGTGCACCCACAACTTCTGGAGCTACATTGTTCCACTGATTAATTGTTCTAACTGTTGGGAAATTTCTCCTTAGTTCTAGGTTGCTTCTCTCCTTGATTAGTTTCCATCATTGCTTCTTGTCCTGTCTTCAGGTACTTTGGAAATAGGTTAACCCCTTCTTGATTTTTCACATAGCAACCGCATCACTTCGCTTAATGTTCAAAGAGGAAGTTTGAAGGTTGTAAGGCTATCATGGTCATGAGATTGTTTATCACCTAGTTGCTAATGCCAATTGTGATTATTAAGCAAGGTCAACCTGTAAGTAAAATTACTATAGAAGCTGGCATATAAATCAAATCAGTGGACTTAGAAGCACGCTGTCAGAATTAAATATACTGAACACAGTCAGTAGTGTTTGCAGCTGTGGCTGCATAAAAAAACAGTCAGAAGTTTGGTTGTACTGAAGTGACCCTCATCTTGAGTTAAATTATTCCTCTGGACAGTCTTGAATGAAGTAGTTTGACAATGAAAATAATAGAATTTTTCCATATGATTGTTAGAACATACAATGATTAATATGTTTATGTATAATTTAATGGTTTGAAATTAAGCCAGGGACAACTTCTGATATTTATTAGTTTGCTTGTTTGTTTTAGAGAAACAAAGAGCTGGACACAAATCTCTAAGATCAGCACAAATTCCTGTCATAGTAGCACCAGTACTTGTATTTATACAAGCTATATTTTAATGAAACCGAGTATGAATAATTACTCTTGGGCTAAGCTACAGGACATTGAAATGATTTATACAACTATGTAAGCACTTTTTGCATATCACTTGCTTACAGTGTTCACCTAAAGAAAGACTGAGGTGGCCTAGTTGCCAAGAATAAAAAAATCACTAATAAAATAAAGAGATTTTTTTATTTTATTTTTTTCTACCCTTATAAAGTGAAAGGTATCCAGAGCCGCTCTGGTGTTGGGTGGTTTACAGATGAAATAAAATAGAATGAATGTCCCTATGAATACTTTCATATGTATTTGAAATTGTCTTCTCCTTATGCAGCAAATAAACTATTTCAGAATATGGACACTTTACTCAAGCATTGTGGTACATGGGCATATAATATCTCTTATGCTGATATAGATATATGCATGCATACACATGCATATGAATGCACATACAAACACATAATCTGCAGCAAGGCCATTCTAGAAGAAAGAATGGCATGTTTCAAGGCACTCAGAAAAGAGGAAAATTAAAATTCTTCTATGAAATAATTTATTGAGAAAATATTCTGGGGATTTCACATAGTAGTTTATGTCGCATCAGTAAAAAAGTCAGACAAATCTGAAAGAATGTTTTCGGTGTCATAAGCTTTTGTGAACCAAAATCTACTTGACAGATGTGTGGAATGATATGTCATCTTAAATTGGTAGGATAGCCGTTCCAACTTCTTTTAAAAAATCTGGTGTGTATGTGTGTAGAGCAGGCATGAAGATATTTAAGCACCATGATGTGCCTAATACCTATAAAGATCAGAATTGTACAAACCATGGTATTCTCTGTGACACACTATGGAAGTGGAAGTTGGACTTATAGGATAAGAAGAGTATTGATGTTTTTGAACATTGGTATTGGAGAAGACAGAATATTGTGGTCAGCCAAGAAACGAAACCTATGGATCTTTGAACAAATAAATCCAGACTTCTCACTCAAGGGACAAATGACCAGGCTCAAATTATCCTATTTTGGACACCTGATGCAAAGACCAGGCTTTCTAGAAAAAGCTTTAATGATGAAAAAGATAGAGAAAAGAGAAGAGGAATGGACTCAGGTGAATGGACTCAGTTATAGAAGCAATGAGTATACTCCTGGGAGACATGAAAGAATAGGACAGGGATAGATTGACATGGAAAAAAGAGATCTACTGTATGTGGTTGCTAGGAATTGAAAACAACTTAATGCTACATAATCAATCAACCTACATATATTTAAATTTAATGAGCCACTGTTCATATATCTGATAAAATGAACTCTGATTCATAAAAGTTTCTGCTGATAACTCCTTAACATGCTACAAGGGTTTGTTGGTTTTGCCTCAGAGATATAAAAGAATATAGAAGAGGAATGAAAAGTGTAAGGACTATGAACCATAGGAGATTACACAATAATACATTAACTTTTGGAGATTTTTGGGAAAAGTCCATAGAAGTGGAATAAGAAAGGAAAAAAAGTTACACCTTTCTTTATGATGTCTCCAAATATCCTGGAAAATGAGGAGCACATGTACTTAGCATTAGGGTAAATTAAAAAGGGAAATAAATATTGTACTGCAGCTAAGTTAAATTTTATAGCAGAGTTTAGGAGCCAGCAGAAGTGAGTAGTCACACATCTGAAACTAAGGGTTTCAAGAATCAGAAAAGAGTAAAGATATAAAATACATAATCCTTCCTTAGGGAAGAAAATTGCTTGTTGGAGATATACTCCTGAATGATTAATAGAAGAGGGAATTCATGGTATGGAGGAAATGCAGAAACTACCCTCTTCTTTGTTATCAACTTTCTAGATGCGATGCTAGCATTGCCAAACTCTCTGGAGATATCAATATCAGCAGGCATGAGATTTCAAAACTAGAGAAAGAAATTCATGCTATTCAGTCTTCCTTGGACAATTATATGAATAATATTGAGATGAAGGTGAGTGGCTCTGAAGTGAATTTATTCATCTGTACTGTATATTAGAAATCATCCAACTTCTTCATTTTGATTTAAAATTGCTGACTCATGTTAATGGAAGAGAAAAACAGATGGGTTTTCTTTCATACAGGTGGTGAAGGAGATTCAGCAGCATTATAATGGAATTAAGATCCAGAATGATTGCAATAGCCAATTGTACATTGTACAGTGCTGAAATATGGAGATTGAGAAATGATGCTGTGTGATCACAATACTTACAATTTCTAACTTTATTTTTGACTAACCAGTTTATTAAACAATTGTAAAACACAGAAAGATACAGTAACGCAGAAAAGGTCCTGAGTTTTTTTGTAATGCAGAAAAATTCCTGAGATTCCCAAGCATTATTGCTCTAAATGTTTGTTAAAAACAGGTCTCACCGAACAAACTTGATTGTCTTTTTTGGTAGAGTGGCTATGTTAGTGGATTAAGGAAATGCTATGAATATAGTATACTTAGATGTCAGCAAGGTGTTTGATAAAGTAGACCACAGCCTACTTCTTGGTAAGACAGAAGAAGGTGGGATAGACAGTTCTACCACTAGATAGATTTCAGTTGGCTGGCCAACTGCACTCAACATGTGTTCCTCAATGGAATACATCTACATGGAGGGAAGTATGCAGTGGGATACTTCAATATCCTCTTTTGGGCCCAGTGTTCTTCAACATCTTCCATAAATGAACTAGATGAGGGGATTGAAGTGGTGCTCATTAAATTTGTGGATGACACTAAGCTGAGGGAAAATGGATGGAAGCTCATCAGGGGGAAATCCAATCTGGAAATAAGGACGAATTTCCTGACAGTGAGAATCAATGGAACAGCTTGAGTTATGGGTGCTCCATTGCTAGATGTTTTCAAGAAAAGATTGGATAACCATTTGTCCAGAATTGTATAAGGACTCTTGCCTTGGGCAGGGAATTGGACTAGAAGACCTCCAAGATACTTTCCAGCCCTATGGTTCTATGAAATGGATAAAAGCTACATTCTAATTTTAATCTCTCTATATTTCAACTTTATTACTGAGACTATTTTTAATGTAATTGTTCAGATTTTGAGCAAAATTGCTTGTGGATTGGGTTTTTTTGTTGTTTTGTTTTGTTTTGTTCTCTGGTACCTTCAACTAGACCCCACACATCAGACATTCAAAGTTAAGATTCCAAGAAAGCTTTGTATTTTTTTAAAAAATAGAGTTAAATGGTGGCTAGAGTTACCATATGTTCTTAGATCTGTTCTTGCTGAAGAAGACTTATTGAAGTAAAAATGCATTTGGATTATTATTTTTTTCTATTTGAACACTTTGAAAAAAATATATAAAGATGAACTTTAAATTGTCATATAGTTTTCTAAAATATAATTAGATTTGAGTAATCACATTAATGAACTAAGAATCACTACTGAATTTAAGCTAAAAATGAATAACAAAGACTATGGTCAATCCAGTATAAATCTTCAAATTAAACACACATTACTAAGTTCAATTCATATTACAAAATAGCTATTTTGAATTCTGTATCTTATAAAATAAAAATATAATTTCTATCCATAGATAAATCCACATTTTGTATGTGGTACAAATCCATGTTCTAGATTATAATCTAATAGCAATAGCATTTAGATTTATATACCACTTAACGGTGCTTTGCAGCCCTCTCTAAGTGGTTTTATAGTCTCAGCATATTGCCCCCAACAATTTGGGTCCTCATTTTACCCACCTCGGAAGGATGGAAGCCTTGAGCCTGGTGAGATTTGAACTGCCAAATTGCAGGCAGCTGGCAGTCAGCAGAAGTAGCCTGCAGTACTGCACT
>JANHJO010007606.1:32710-51308 GCA_032468235.1 Pseudoxyrhopus heterurus | reverse complement strand
TAAAGGTCCATTCACTTAATTAATTGAAAAAAATGTTCATAAAATATTTCAATGACACATTAAAATGATAGATCAAATGATGACCTTAAGCTAAGAATAATAAAAAATTATTTTGGAATGCTGTATAAACACAAAATGTGATATTAATGATAATATGACAGCTTTACTAAAAGATGCCTGTTATTTACCAGGATTTCAATCTATCCGTGACTCTCTTGATGCACTCAAACATATACAGACAACAAAGCTAAAACTTGAAGAAGAGAAATTCAAGCAAGATATGAAAAAGCTACGACGAAAACTTGGTGAACTCAAAGACTAATACATTTTGTTTAGCATTTACATTTGTTCTACCAAGGGAAAATACTAAAAAGGTTTAAAAAGTTAAACTTCCTTATTTGTACAATATCAGACTTGTTTTCCTGTAACTCTGTAACAAAAGCACTGTAATAATTCTGAACAGGCATGTTAAAATAGAATCATATTAACACTTCATTTATGTTTGAAAAAAATAAAATGCAAGGGCTTAGCAATAATTGTGTAAGTCATTGCTTGATTTATTTTGACAAACCATTACATCAAATATTGTTATACCCTGAAGTTTTCAAATTAGGAGCATCTTTCCTGCCCTTACAAACTTATACAACCTTATTAGCTCATTTATGTAATTTTGTTATCAGTTATGAAAAAGAAAGTATTTTTCCTAAAACGTCTCATTTTATGAAGAAATAACTGATACAATTTCAATTGTTCTGCAAATCTGAGTACTTTTCCATGCAGTATTCTAGCTACCAATTTGTTTTTCATTCTGATATTTATTTGTAAGAAGGAAAAAGCTAAGTTTACAAAAATGTAGCCATATGCCTAGAAATATTCTGAGGAATAGATATGCAAGCCTCTTAAAGCCACTTAATGCCTACATTTTTTTTGTCGAAGTAGCTAACTAGAAAAAAGTAGCTAACTAGAAAAAAGATACAAGCAACATGCCCCTCGACAAACTCTCATGTACATTTTCTAACAATGAGATTCCAGATATAATTTATCACCAGTTTTTGAGGAGAAAATGTTCTTAAAAATTCAAATGGAACTTGTTTTACAATCTTCTATAAGATTAAAATCAATTGGTTGAATAATGCAAAGGTTGTTGCATAACGTTTTTTTGCTTCCTGAAAGAAACTTCATTGCAACACTTCAAATCATTCTCTGAAGAAAAAATATCAGAGCATCAACTATGAGGTTCCATCAGTTTTGAAAAACAGATTGAGTGAATAGGAAGAAGAATTGGGGCCAATAACCTGAAAGGGAGCCATTCTGTTAGTGGTAATTCCAGTACTAATGTCCTCAAAATTGTACAGCACTGAGGAAATTAATTACATTTTTCTTCTTCAATCCCACCTTTTGGGGATTATATTTGCTTCTATGTAGCACTGAAACTTGATGAAGAGTCGTATAGGCGAGATAATAGTAAACTTAACAACCCTTTTCTAACGTAGGGAGGAAAAAACTGACTTTAAAATATATAGAATTATTCTAATACAATGGCAAATGGTGTTCTTTATTGGTTTTTACCTTCTCAAATCTGACAGCCAAAAAAAGGGAGAGGGCACATAGTTCAAAAGAAGCAAGGACTAACTAGGCAGCAAAACCCAAGTAGGAAAGTGGTTTTATAAGCAGTAAAAATCTTGTTTTCATAAAATGCAGACTGAATCATTCTGTTAACCTTTATGTCAAAAGTGGGTTCCACAACTGATGTTTGTAAGATGTTTGAATATCTAAAATTAAGAACTATTTCTTCAAAGGAACTGTCCATTTTATTGAAATGTAGATTTACTGTAATTATCTAATGGTTAGCAGCACAACAAATATAATTTCACTTTAATGACAAGCAAACTGATGGTCATTATCAAACCACACTACAAAGGAAAAAAGAGCTTAATGCATTTGTGTGAAGAATTCCTAAGAAAGGTTAAATATGAGCAATTCAGTCAGTGTACTAGGTCTCATATTTTTCATACTGTCCCCCCCAGAGTAGTTGGGAGTCAGACGGGATATAAATATAATAAATCTAATTAATTAAAAATGGAATTTAATGTGGAAGGAATATTACTTAACTCCTTTTTTTCTGGTATGTTTTATTCTGGAGGTAGGTAGGTAGGGTGGGGGTGGAAAACAAGAGAATTTTAAATCCTAGAAATGGCTTGAAATTGAAGTAAAAATAGACCTCTCCACCCTTTGGCTCCAAATTATAGCCCAGCATTTGTATATTAAAAAACAATTTAACAATGAAATAACATTTGTTGTTATAAGCATGTCCTACTTCATACTTACCATCTATTTTATGCTATGTTTGAAAGTATTTGATTCTGAAACATCGTGAACTTGATGAACAAGGAGCATCAAGTACTATGGCCTCATATCATCTTTGAATCTAATTTAAACTAAAAATATTTATTTCCAAAATGGACTTTAGTGAAGGTAATGAAAAAGACCAGAGAGCTGAAAATCTACTTTTCTCAGGCTCTGGCCCTCATCATTCTGAAATCAAAGGTTTGCTGCAACTGTACCGTCAAAGACAGCCATAACACATAACATTAAATATAGCCAGGAAAAAAATAAATATTTGGATGAAATCATAAAAGTTCTAAATTAAAAGGTTCTGCACGCAGAGTAAGATGTAAACAAGTTGTAAACAATGTTTCAACAGATTTTATTGTTTCATCACCCACCAAGTTAGTTATTTATTTTGCTTGAGAAGCTGTAGAAAGATACATTGCTAAATGGTAAAAAAAATATGACATGGACAGAAACAGCAAGGTCTTAGCAGACTATGAAGATAAAAGTAGTCCAAAGTTTATTTAACACATGGACGTATTAAGGTTCTGTTTCGAAGACAGAAATCTGTCATATTTAACTCTAGAGCAGAGGTCAAAACCTTTGTGCTTTCCAAGGTCACTAGCATACACTGTAATTTCTCAGTAGGAGCACAGATTAAGTACTGTATACTTCAATAAAATTTCAACTGGATAGTTTAATAACTGATTCATTTTAATATAAATTGGATTGTTAGTACTTGTGATTTAAAGTCAAGGTATTTGTCATGAAGATGTTGTTTCCAAAAGCCTCCAAAGTTACTCTGATTCTTCACTAATGTTAGTGCTAGGAGGCTGCTGCTGAGAGTTTCTTGTCTAATTCCAAAACTCGAATATCTCCATTAGCTTTGGCATTTGCTGTAAGAGCCTGCAGAATTCGGAAAGCAGAGAGAAAAAAAAAGAATTATGCATTAATGTATCTCAAAGTATAAGAGTTAAGGATGTTTTCTTATTTGCTAATCAATCACAAGCTATTTAAATAGGTCACTTGGTTGTACACAGGGATTGCAAAAACCTTCTGAGCCCAACCATTCCATGCAGGGGATTGCTACTTTAAGGTGCTCTGGATCTCCTCTGAAACATCCATCTTTCAGCTGTTTGGACTATATACAGAATGAAATGGGGCTGAAGAGTGTGAGGATAGGGAAGAAGAACAGGCCAAAGAGTGAAGATTTTCATTGTTAAGGGCACATGTAGGCATCAGCATCAGCAGTGACTTGGAAGAGGCAGGGAATGTACTAGGCAAGTGCTAAACCAATGGGGCAAGCTGTTACTGGGAGTTTGAACTGTAATAACCAAGAGGTGCAAAAGTGGATAAATTAGCAGCAACTAAGAGGAACTGGAGAGAGAGGGAAGAGATGAGGAAGATGGGAAGGCCTATAGGATCTGTTGCACTGGGACTTTAGCAGCAGTAGTTGTGGGGGGGAGGCAGAGAAACAAAGGGAAGGCACTGAGATGAGGGGAACACATGGCCACTCAGAAGCAAAGGGAGAGAGTTAGGGTTAGGATTGTTAGGGTTAGGGTTACCTCAGGGTTAGGGTTACCTCAGCATTGTTCTGCTAGCCCTGTAAAATCATTCTGGGATCTCTCTGAATTTTGTTTCAGCTAAAATCCAGAAATACCAAAACATTTCGGGTTTCGATACACAGTTAACTCAAAAGCATAACTTACAGAACAAGATGGTTTTGGATTCAAAAGAAAACATAACCTGTGCACACCTCTAGTTTTGCAACTTAACAGTTTGATGTGGGTAAGTTAAGTAATGCATTATCTTCCATGCTATTTTATATTTTTGTTTTTCCTAGTTTATTCCTCCAAAGATTGTGGCAAAATAACCAAAGTCCCCATCCCACCTTTACTCTGTTCAATACTTAAAACTGAAGCAGGTCACAATTGGTCTGAACATATAAGAGGTCAAGGGGGGGAAATCCGATGGCTCCTTGCACTTAGTAGTAGTAACTGTCCTTTTTGTTGTAAGCAGATAAAGCACTTCCCCCATTGCTATTTCTGATTACATTCATTATATAAAGGAACAAAAAGGAACTAAGGGATAGCTGTATTTCTTGGAAAATAGAAGAACAAAAGGGCAGTCCAACTAATTTTTTTGTCACAAATATCACTGCCCCTGAAGAGAAGATTGGCCCCAAACATGCTCACATCCAAGGCCTTGGAGTTGTTATTGTTTTTTAAAGAATCGTTTTAATGTGTGGTCAGCTCCTAAGAGTTGCATCTTGCAAGATGGGTAGCCATATAAATAAACTTAATAAGCAATCCAATATTAAGGAAAACTCTTTAATTGCTGAAATCACGGACTACTGTAATCCATGTTCTGTTTTTTTTAATAACCTGATGGTTACAGTTCATCAACTATATGATTAATGAGCACTTTTGATTCATGAATGCATTATGGTATGAAAAAGAAATCTATTTTCAATATTCCAAACAATATTTCTTTACCTAACATACTTAAACTATATATTTAAAGTTCCTTAACTATCTTTCTAAATAAAGGTTAAAATGAATGGTACAACTTATAAATGCAACAATTTGAACTGAAAAAAGATACAAAATCAAATGTAGCAGCTTACTACAAATATAAAATTGTAATCTTCATTAAAGCTATTAAAGACAAATTCTAATGGTGCTTCCTGAAAAAAAATTCCATTAGTGCAATATTAAAGATATTTTTTTTTTGCAAATGAAATCCTGTGTATTTGATATATCCACCTAAATAAATAACACTGGGACATATTAAACTCCCAAATAAAGCACTGAGAAACCTATTTAGCATATATAACATGGAAATGTTTCTCACATCGATTAATTCATAATCATCTTTGGCATATAAATGTCTTAAGAGATACCATCGGGCAACTGATACTACAGTTTCTGGAAATCCAGATTGATATACCACTCTCTCTAACATACGACGTGTTTCTCTACAAAGAAAACAGAAAAAGTAGAATACTGATTAGATGTTATAAGAAATAATGAGAAAATGGCAAAATAAGTACGAATCTACGGCATTTTAGATATTCAAATACATACTTATATTTACATTAACTCATGTTTAAAAGTAAGCACTATTTTCTCTCACTACAAATGAGCAGAAAATAGCTATATTCTGAAATATAAAACTAAATCTGACACATCATTAAAAGAGAGTGAAATACTGAACTGCCCCCATTAAGAGGATGCACAAACAGCCTGTTAGATAGATGTTGACTGTTTACAGGTGAGTAAATGTCTTTATTATCACTCAATCAGATTCTTGGCCCCAGTTCAAAGAATATTTCCATGCAAACAAAGCTACTGTATATAAAGCTTCCAAACAGGCAATTTATTCTGCAGTTTTAAAAGGCCTCTATGACAATAAAACTTCCACAGCAATTTGCAACAACCATGTCCTTACTCACAGGGAAAAACAAGTTTAGGGATTTTGCCTCTATCAAACAAGACTCTCTACTGCATTTTATTATAATTTTATATTTTATGACAGCAACCCTCAACTGTCTTTTAATTTTATGCCATCTATATATTTTTGAATTAGGATGAATAAAAATGTAGTGACATTCATGAATGAATGCCATGTAATATACAAACCCATACCCACCGTGAACCCATTTTGCGATTATACTGCATAAGTGCTTGAAATAGAATAGCCAGCGGACAGAAGGAAATTTTCATAGCTTCTGTTGTGGCTTCTTGAACGAGAGATGGCCAGTGATCATTTGAAACATTAGCCTTTAAACAAACAAACAAAAAACTAAAAACTCAGTTACTTATTTCTAACACCATTATATCTTGCAGCAATTAGAGCTACAAATAGTTTCATAGTGATATATCATTTTTTCCATTCACCACTTAATTCGTATGAAAAGTAGCATAGAATTCTAACATAAGGAAGTTACTTTCTAGCTCTTTTGGTAAAATGGATTAGCCAAAACTACTAATTTTATCAAATATTTATTTAAATCTATTTTTTATGCAACTCTTCTCTCCATATCATAGAAAAAAGGTCTTAATTCACAAATATTATTTTGAAACTCTAATCAGTATCCCCTTTCATAAGTCACCCACCATGAAATACTATACTCCCCACTATCAATTATATTAACAAAACATTTTAACAAAGTATTCTTGACTCGACTAACAGAACAAAGAACTGACTTCCATTATGATATATTAAAATGAAATCACTGGCTATTTTAGCTATATGTATATGCTGTTAACAACTGAATTTCTAAAATTGTAAAATTTAAATATTCACAATCATGACAGTGTGGAATATCTTTTTTTTAATGCAAATCTCTAAGAACTATTTATTATTTCATAGTACATTTGTGATGAAACCTGATTAACACAATTTACTTTATCATACAATTTGCAAAGACAAAATATCTTTCCTGTATATTTTATGATTCCTCCCATAATGGTTAATTATGAAGAACAATTTTAATATCAGATTACTGCAATTTCTTCATTTTATCATTTAACAATTTAAACTCTTACCATACAGATTTCCAAGGCAAGTTTAGCAAGTCTTAGAAGACTAGAGAGTTTCCCACTCAAGTTGCCTTGCTGAGATGCCAATTTTAGACTTTTTCGGTAACACATTTCTGCACCAACCATCATTCCTTGCGACTGATAGACTTGTGCCAACCACTGGGGGGAAAAAAAGAAATCAAGTTCATTGTTAAAAAGCATGCTTTATATTTAATTTCTAGTTTTTAAACATTACTGTAAGCATTGTGTTAAAAGTGAAATTTCAAACAGCCAAGGTTATTTTAAAAAAAGAAAGAGTAAAATGTCTGAAACTCAAAATAAAAGAATCTCGAAAATCTTTAACTCAATAATCTAGAATTTCACATCTCCTGAATGATATAAGCAAACACATCTCAATAAAATTCTTAAGTTGCATATAGTTGAACATGCAATGAAGTGTGAGACAAAAAAAAAGAAAGAAATTAAAGATCATGAATATAGTTTAAGGTGCTGTAGTTGATAAGGCAAGTTATGCAAATGTATAATAATCACCCTCTCTGGAGAGTTTCCATATCAATTTTCCTGACAGTCTGAACAACATTGGCAAGCTATATGAAGATAGTGCTGGTTCTTTCCAAAAGGAACAAATAAATTCAGGTACATATTCCCAGGAAGCAAACATCACTCATAAACAACACAATATTGGCTTTTGTTACCATCAACTATAAGCGTTCAAACATTATCATTGTTGCATTGCATTCCAAATGAATCTCGAATACGATGGTTAAATGGGATGGCTGGAGCCTGCTCAAATTAAGACTTAAAAGTAGCTGACCATGGTGCTGAATAGTTCAATTTTCATTCATGCATTTCTATGCATCTGTTAGGCATAACCAAATTCCTTAATATTTTCATAATTTAAACTATTCAAAAATAAACTCAGCTATATGTTTATCTATTTATATACATATACCCAGCCATATGTTTATCTATTCACAAAACTATATGTTTATCTTACATCGATTTGCTACAGACCTCTATTTTAAAACATGATTCCCTTCTTGTTTCTCCTTAGGTCATGTAGTGCCGCAACAAGTTATTTCACAAAAGATGTTCATCACTTTCTCTGCCTGCTTTGTTTTCTGAGGCAGGAGGAGGATTACATTGGATTTAGTTTTGATCTTGGAGTACTGGAAATATGATCTAGAGTTGGAAGATAATACTCTTTGTTCCTTGTAATAAACATATAACTTTTTGAATACTCTGAAGTTCTGTTCCCAGTACCATAACAGGGAATTAGAATTCTCTTGATTGGTCAACTTCTGGGACCTGATGGAGTTACAGAATTTCAAAGGATATTTGGAAAAGCTTTTGTGCTTTATGCACACCAAGACACAGCTATTTTTCTTTTTTTTTGAAATCTGCATCCAATAGTTTTAAAGTGCTTCAATTCCTCTTAGGGAGGGGTAGGTCAGACAACCAGTTGTTTACCTGGTGTTGGCTTCATATTCATCAACTTCGTCCAAAGAATCTAGGATGTCATAATGTAACAGCATACTATATATATACAGATCCAAACACTGTGGCCTTTCTAGTTGGAGATGGAAATTTTGTCAATACACAGATTTTCTAAGTGTCATCCAATAACCACTGGGACCACCACAGCCAACTTATGCCATCATCTTTAGATTTTGATTTTACTTTGTGATCTTCTCCAATTCTTTGTCTTCTATTCTACTGTCCTCAAGTATTGGCGCATCATTTATCCACACTTTCTTCTTTCAAACCACTGTTAAATCTGTTGTTGTTATGAGCCAAGACTTTATCAGTCTGTAATCGGAAATCCTACAATATTTTAACCTGCTTATTTTCAACTACTTTTTCTACTTTATGTTCCCACCAATTGTTCATTACTTCCACGTTAACTTTTACAGATGTTCCAGTGAATCATTTTGGTGACTGTGTTACATCATTGTTCAGAATCAGTTTGTGTAACTTTCTTGCATGAGCTGAATATATGAGCTGCTTTTTTTTGCTTCTTTGCACAATGTGCGCTTTGAATCATTTGAAATTTTTTCAATTCTGGCCTTGATTGCATTAGTTTGATTAACTTGCTCTTGAGCAGCCAAAATCAAGTCTTCAGTTTCTTTCTTTAATGTTCCAGTTCCACTTTCTCCTCGATAGTTTATAGAAATTGACCATGTAATGCTTTTTCCTTGCCAACATTCTGCTCTTATTTTTATTATATTATTTCTATTCTATATACATATTTGTTTCCTGCACATTCAGTAAGTTCCAATTTTTAACTTGCATCAATTTTTTGCTTGGCTGTCTTTTATGTAATCAGCCAATGCATTCTTTTCTTCTTCAATACTTTGACTTAAAGTGACCCTCTGCCTCCATTTCTGCCAAATAGATTAAAAGAAAAGGGTAAATGTTTCCCCTGTTCAGTTGTGACTGACTCTGGGGGGTAGTGCTCATCTCCATTTCCTAGCCAAGGGAGCCAGTGTTGCCTAAAGACACTTCCATGGTGGGAATGTAATGCATAGTGAATAGTCATTAGCTTTCTTGTTTTTTGGTCCAAACTATCCAGTTCCACTTTTTCCCAGTTAATAATTCAAGCAATGTGTTGTACATATATGGTCAAGTATTGATGGCTTTGAGTCTTTCCACAATACAATTTTGTATTTGAGTCTGTATAAATAATTTTCCAATGTTCAAACATTCATTTTAAGTATTCCCACTTAGCTGGTTCTGATTTATAATTAGCAGTTTGCTTTTATCCTCTCTTTGGTTGTTGTTCTTCCAGTAATCCTACAGGGCTAGGCCATGGTTCCCCAACCACAGCTCCAGAGTTCCATTGTTCAGTTGTTGATAGGTGCCCAGGAACTCTAGTATCTAATGCAGTCCTTACTGACCTGAGAAATAATTGGTCTACTATAGGATTCTTTTTCTGTTTTCTCACCATAGTAAATGGGTTGATGGATGCACTTAGTCTGGCTCTTCCTCAAAGACAGGTCTGGCATGGGTATAATCCTTCTGGTAGAATACACTACTGCAGGCACATCTCTCCACCTCATCAGAGCATCACAAGTTCTTCCCCCACAACTAGGGAGTATTGTCATTATTTTGAAATGTTTAATTGTTAAGAGAGGTACAAAGGGGATTTAGACTAAATGGAAAGAGGGATTGTATACTTATGTCATTGGATATTTTTGTTAATTTTACTGAACCTTTGTTGATCAATAAAGGAGTTCAAAATTTAGAGATGTGTTTCTAGAACATAGACTGAGGTGTGGAATGAAGATGTGTAATGTAATTTAAGAGATAAAGATATGATGAACTTTCTTTTTCCTACTTTCTCTTTTGGGGAATTTTTTTTCATTTCCTTTTTCATATATATATATATATATATATGAATAATACACACACACACTGTATGTATGTGTGTGTGTATGTATTCTTACATTTCTCTGTTAGTTTTATCTGCTTAATATAATTCTTAAAAAATTATTTTTAGATAATTTATTTTCCAAAATTTGTATCATCCAGACATACTGAGACAACAATTCATTACCTAGCTTATTCTTTGTTCTTTTATTTCTTGGACATGATGTCAAAACATTTTTTGCTTCCAGTAATGAAAGAGCCCTATTTTCTGGGCAAAACATCAAGTACATTTAAGTGCAGAAGAATGGCATTAAAGACAACTATGCAAAGACTACTTGGATTCTAAAAATCATCCGGAGAAGCCACCAACCACCACTGTACTGATGCAAGATTAAGAATTATTGACAGTATTTATGTCATGACTCTAGTGTCTTGATGGTAAAAAAAACAGGGCAACTAAGCAGTCCAATTTTAAAATTTGCTGCAATTGCAAAATGCACAGACCAACAGCTTTTGATTATAATACTTGTCTGCAATGATCAGAGGAATACATTCCCAATGTATGGGTAGACATGCCTGCTGAAAAGATCCATGTTGAAAACCATGCTTGTCTATGAGCTTCCAATTCCTAATTTGGCCACACTGAGATTCAAATGCAAGGATGTTCAAGCAAACTCACAGCATGGTGTATGCTAAAGTCTGAGGTGGGATCTCTAAAGTCCACTTTACTCACACAATATATTACCTTCCAATTTTCAGCAGGCTTTCGGGAGAAGGCAGAAAGACTACTTATTCACAGTACCAGGTGAAGAAGTCCCCATATTGTGAAATATAATACAGAGAACCCAATCATGGATAAATGTAGACAAACTTACATGCCAAGCTGTAATCAATGTGGAGTTGGAGAGAACTGCCTTTCGGAGCTCTTCCAAAATGGCATCAGGAAGCTCTTTGTGAGACTGCAAAAGTGGTTTGCATTGAACTTGTCTTAAGAGCAGGTACCACATTGGCTGCTCAGGAAATTTTTTTAATCCCTAAAGGGAAAAAACACTTTTAGTTCCAAAGAAAATAATTAAAATCACTTCACAAAAAAGCAGAGTTGTTATTCTAGCATCACAATTTCAATAAGTCAAATAATCCAGTTATTTCAGTTATCAGTGAGCAAAAAGACGAAAGATAAGAAACCATTGATTCTATACTCTGATTTGGTGAAATCAAAATATTTTCATGATGCTTAAAATAAGATCCCCAGCATATTTTGATCAAGCAGCTATGCTGGTTCCATGTTTCATGTAGCGAAGCTATAACTTCAAGCAAGTTTTACTGGCAATTGATGCATGAATAATTGCAATTCAATTAACTTCTAACTTTTTCATTTTTTGTGCTATTTATTTATGCTGTCGGTTTTGTTTGGGTATTTTTAAAACTGTGTTCATGCTTTGAATGACTTGTAATCCACCAAAAGAACTTGAATAGCATATTGAACATATTATAAATATCATAAGATATATTAGAAGCAACTGCACCTTACTAAATTTGTCACCTGCTTCTTTTTAATTTACAGTAATCCCAAAAGGAACCTAATGAGCTAGTGAGAAGAAGAATGCAGAAGACTAGTAAACTAAAGGCAAAATATTTTCAATATTTACAAACAAACAAATTTAAAGTGAATCTCAGCCTTTCCACTGTAAGCAAAACCAGTACTGACAGTGCTACATATTCGCCATCATTTTTCATATGATTTCACTGAGATATTCTGATATGGACAATATCTGAAGTAATTTTTAACCCTCTGGATCAGGCTTTTTGAGTAATTTTACCTATATTTGAAGAATTGTAGCATAAGTCATCTTAACATTAATCATACCTTTTCACAGAGAGCCTCAGCTTCTGAAGTTCTACCTGCCTCATTTAAGCCAGTAATAGCTTGGAAAAGAGACCATTCTTCGATTTCTTGAGCTCTGGAAGCTGGAAGTTCTTTGTCTTTAGCTACAAAACATATGAAGTTCATTATTTCATAACATCCCATGTATTAATCCCAACTCTTTATAACAAAAAGTATGCTATTCTGATATCAATACGAATAATTGTTTTTACATTAAAGCAATCCACATTTTAAAAATATATAACTATGTTTCAAATTGTAAAACATTTAGCATGGTGAGATATTTTGGTTTTGGAAAGTTAATAGTTGAGATCCCCTATTTTACACTATCTTCTACTCCTTAGATTCCAACTCTCCAGGAACTTTTTATTTTGGGATTAAAGCATTTTGCTGCTACAATCAACAATGGGAAGAAATTAAACAAAGTCTGCTTTTATGGTAGTCGTATAAGGGAGTAAATTTTATAATTTGTATGAATAAATGTACTAATTCCCAAAATAATTGATAGGATATAGACATTTAATGTGTTACATGAGCCACTGACATACTTGATCATCAGGAAAGATGAATCACCATTGGATCAATTAAGCTCTTACATTTTCACTATGTAACTAAGTAGTTTCTTTCACTGTAAGATAAATGTTTTTGTGATCGATGGAAAGGGTCTGGTTAGAATGTCATTTGTTATAGTTTTGTATTTGCAAGAAGACTTTGGAATAAAGAAAAGCAGAGGTTTGGATAGCAATGGTAATTGGGAGTAGAATTTCTTTTGTTAAGCAATGCAGTCATAAAATGTGACCATACCACTTAGTGATGTAAATTCCAGCACTTCTGGTTGCTGTCATTAAGTAAATCCCATGCCATTGTTAGGTGCAATATCATGTGATTGCCATTTACAAACTTCTGCCAGCTTCTCCATTTACTTTGCTTGTAAGAAGCTGGGAAAGAAGGTTACAAATGGCAATCAGGGGACTGAGAGATGCTGCAGCATTGTAATTGTGACCTGGCACCCACCTTATGTGAGAGCTAGAAGGCCCTAAGTCTTCCTCTCTAGTCAAAAAAACCTGAGACTAGACAGGACTTTTACTATACAATGTACAGATGTCAACCTTCTGACACTCTACTGCCAGATCTTCTCTAGCATGTCAATCAAATTATACAGCTTCTTTTCCCACAGTGTTTGCAATGATTGTTTAAAGAGACTTACACATCTACAGTCTCTACATTTTACCCAATTTCTATAATCATTCTTAAAAGAACATGTTTTTCTATGTACCCCGCATAGACTTTGCTGCAGCCCAGTGTACCAATATTTTCATTAATGATCATTTCAGTTAAAAACAGCAGTAAGAACAGTTGTTTTTTAAGAACAAAAGCAGCCTTACTCTTAGCTGAGATTGCAGTGACAATCATTTTTTCCAGATGCGTCTGCTTGGGTTGCTTATTATGCAGATGAACAATTGTGTTTTCTGCATGGCAAGCAGCCAAGAGTACAGCCCAAGCTGTAGGATCATCTGAAAAGATACAAATGCAAGGAAGATGTCATTTTCAAATTAGATCAAACTGTTGAATGATTAAGCAAGTGGATGTACACAAAACATAAAATCTAAAGTATTACATGAAAAATCACTACAGCCTGAAGGCCTGAGTCACATAAAAAAACTTGGTTATTAGATGCTTATTATTGTTTAGGTCCTTAGTGCTTAGAGTGATGAACTAGGACTGGAGAAATCCAGGCAAATGATCCCATTCAGTCACTAGGTGACTTCTGGCAGTCATTATGTCATAATACAACATGCTGCACAGGATTATTGGAAGAATAAAACTGGAAAACACATATCACATCTGCTGTCATGAGCTGCTAGAGAAAATATGCATATAATCAATAAAGAAATAAATTAGTATGTAATTTGTCCCTTTTGTCTTGAATCTATCAATCACTTGTTAAAATATATTCTGAAAAAGACTCTGGATCAGGGTCAAATTTAAGAGTAAGAATTAGTAGCTCTAGATTTAAATATAAGTGTCACCTGGGGAAAGATGAACTGCTTTTAGAATATTCTTTTTGTTTTCAGCTTTGTGACATCCTGTGGCAAGTCGATTAACTGCGGTATTCAGCACGGCTTTCTGAGCAAAAGAATATAGAGCAAATGCATATTTTGACTTTCTTAAATAGAAAGTATTGCTCCGAGGTAATATTTTCAATATCAAAAACACTAACCTTCCCATGATTTAGATCAAGAATACAAGCAATACTTCCTGCTACAGCTCCACCCTGTAAGAGCAAACATTGATTAAGAATGACATTTCAGAATATTACAAAACTTAACAGTACATCAGAATTCTGCTGCATTTGGCAAAAATGGTCAAATATGCAGATTTAAATAATCTAACAAAATGAAGCCATTTTTTTATCTTTTCCTTTGTATATGTTTGTTAACATGAGATAAATCTGAAATGAAAGCAGTGGGACTGAGGAGAACAAAGGTCTTTTAAGAGGAAAAACTGCACCTCACCCACTGATCCCCATGACTCCCTGGGAGTTCTGGCAGATTTTGTATCCTCAGTGATTTCATAGGTGATGAAGTTAACATTATCCATAGTTTTACAGCAGGTGATTTACAACTGGTTGAATTTTTTCCCATTGGTGGAATCACCCATTTTCCTCTCCTAAATGGCTTTGTGCAGTAGTTCATGGGAAGAGGTAGTTTACATTTTTCTTCATCACAAAAAGCAAAACAAGTAATGAAGAACAAGAAAATTAGCAGCAGATAACTGCCATTTTTGGTGCTTGCCTATTAGCTATTACCGCTTGCCCATTTTGGTGCTTGCTCATTAGCCATTGGAAAAAAAGAGGGTTTTTTTTTAAAAGAAGGAAAAGTACGGACACCAATTCCTGATGGTGTGGAAAGGAGGGTGAACTGGTCGGTGTTTGAAAGGAGCCTAAGTATTGGTGCCGAAAGTACATGAGAAAAAAAGTTTTCGGCTTCCGTGCACCTAATTTTCGGCCTCTGCACATCCCATTTTCGGGATGTGCAGAGGCCAAAAATGGGGCATACGGAGGCAGCAATAGGTGGCAGCGGCATTGGGTGTCGATGGGCAGCGGCAATCCCCGCAGCCTGGAACAGCTGATTGGTGGTATTCTGGGAGGCAGATCTAACCTCCAATCAGCTGCTCGTGTTAAATCAGGCTGTGCTCAAGCTGACCAGGCTGTTTGTGTTTGCTGCAAGGAGGCAAATTGCTGGGAGGCAGAGGCCGGCGAGTGAAGGCCGGTGGGTGGGTGCGGCTTCGGCAACATTTACTCTATAAGATGCACAGACATTTCCACCCACTTTTTCAGTCTTATAGTCCGAAAAATACGGTAATAGCTGAATTAACATCTATTTATCTATTTATCTAGTGAGAACAGCTCATTATTTAACCTTAGCCCTGAAGAAAATGGTGATGAAGACAAAATAAATTTTGCAGGAACTACAAAATGCACATACTGTACATACCAGGAAAAATTCAAAACTATATTATACCAGCAAGCGACTCTTGCAGAGGATTGTAACTGCCACCATAAATAGAAGAGAACGTGCTTTTCAGAATAACAATTATCCCCTATTATAACCCTACTATAAATTACCTTTTCCACCAGCACATCTGCTATTTACTAAAGAGTTCCATGAATCAGCATACATGCATTTCAGCTAAGGAGAACTTTTGAGGGCGTAATAGCAGTGCCAGATACTAGCATTTTCAGTAGATCTCAATCTTTTCTCATTAACATCCCTCACATAATTGTGGAAGGATCCACTGTCACAATTAGTTTAGCTCATGATATTTACTTATTACATCTGCTTTTACCCAACTTTCAGGATATCTGTCCCCCAAAAGCAGCTTAGAAGCAATATAAAACATTGTAAATAAAAATGCAATAAATATTACTGTAAAAGAAAAAAATCCTGCAAAACAGCTGGCAGGATTCTTCGCACTGGGCAGCTGATGGATAATGAATCTATAGAAAGCTAAGAACAGGTTTCTCAGAGCAGTCTTCTGAGATGGTTGTCAACCTATCTTCCTCCATATTTCTTTTTAAAGAACATTTCCACTTAGCAGGTTATAATAATAATGACTTGTGTCTGTGCGTGTATGTGAACAAAAGGGTACAACTAAGCAAGCTTCTATGTTGGTGGTTATCGTTTAACCACCAACGTATTTATTGTTTAAAAAAGCAATATGACAATTGACAAGTAGAACATGTTGAAGATATTTGCTTGTCAAAATATTGAACTATAATCTTGATGCTAACTTTGAAAACTCCTTTTGGTACCATGTGCTCATTTAATAAATCTGTAATTCAGCACTCTCATCTATGCATATTTACCTTGGCATTTTGTGGCACGTACCGAGGGACCAGTCTTGACAGCAGGGACCAGAGGGCAGGATTATCTGGGTTGCTTAGGTAAGAGACCATGGCAGAGTTAAAATCACAATTTTCTATATAGTAGAATCTATCAACGTAGACTGAAATTATGAAACATACTTTCTGTATAACTGTTTTTAACATAGAAGCTTCTAACTTATGTTTATTGTCCTTTTAATATAATAAAGTAGTATCTTTGAAGAGATTTGTGAAAATATATATTGGAACCAATTGAAAAAACAACAAACAGATTAAATAGAATTAAATTTCAAAACAATATTCCTAGATGTTCATTTTTAAACTCTCCATGGTTCAATGTGAACTAGATTCTAGATTTTGTTAAAATAAGATGGAGCAAGTAACCTTTGCTAATCTGAAAACTGATAGTCATTCATATCTGATTCCATTAATGAAGCACAATGGGACCATACAGTTGGGTGTTCAGTTTGGCTATAAAAATATATTAGATATGTGTGAATCTCCCAAATTTGAACTTTGCACATATATTATCAGTAATTTAATTCAATGTAAAAATTGATACGACAAATCAGTTGCTTCTAAATTCATTTACATGCAGTTCTCAGGTTATACCCACTTATTCAGTGACCATGCAAAGTTATGATGGCACTGGATGAAATGACTCACAAAAGTTGCAGCCACTGAAGCATTGTCACTATTACATGTTCATGATTCAGGTGATGGGAAACTGACTTGCACTTATGACAGTTGCAGCATCCCATGGTCACCATTTGCTGCAACCTTCCCGACCAGCTTTCCACAAGTCAATGGGAAAGCTTGCAAGAGGTCACAATCACTGCCACACCCACCCACCCACTCACATTCTGTAGTGCCCGCCCGCAGCATCCTCACCTACTCACAATACCTGCTTGCTTATCCACACTTTGTAGTACCCACCCACAATCCATAGTGCCCGCCTGCTATACCTGCCTGTAGCTCTCACCCACCAACTTGCTTGCCTGATACTTTCACCTTTTCCTGCTTTGCTGTCACCAGAGTTCCTTACTTAGTGGAGTTACGATAGCAACCAGGACTGCCATTGCTAAGTGATGGAAAGTCCAGTCCCAGTTGCCATCATAACCTAAGGAATACCTGCAAATGTTACTACATTTAACATTTAAATGTACACTTAACAGAGAAGTATCAGGCAATGTTTTGTTCAAACATCCTGACTTCAATTTTAAGTCACTAGAGCTGTCTTACCTTACCTAAACTGAGAATGTTCATAGTTCCCCCTAAATAATAGAATCAGTGTGAAAAATACTTCATATTAGCTGGATAAAAATCCTATTTAACACCAGAGGGGAGAGTAGTCATCTAATTGCATCTACTTTTATTCTGAAGATATCTCAAACTGCAAGCCTCTACATTACCACAATTCAAGTGTAAAACCCACAGGACAGCTTTTGCAAGTAAAATTCAGAGGATTTCAACATTGCCCCTTTCTTTGGGGAATGGGTGATAGGCAAAAGTAACATTGCTTGCTTTACATTTTACCTACCTGTGGACATCTTTAGAAACTTGTCTTTGAACAGCCAGATGTCTGCCTTGTAATGCATAGACAGCAGATGCAAGAAGGCACCTCTTATAAACATTGTCTTTTTTCCCTGTGTGCTTTAACAGTTCTTTAAGTGCTGCGGTTGCAAGTGTAGCATCCTGCTTTATCAGCCCTAAACTGCACAAGGCTTGCAGGCTTTCCATATTAGGCTCCTGTAATATAGAACTGTAAGTGCAACACAGAAAATTTATTACTCCAAGGAGCATAGTCTTAAAGTATAATATGAAGAGTCTGTTGCTTACTCGGCACAATGTTTACAATCCAAAATGCTATCTTATACCTAAAAACCTTTATGCTTAGGAAGCATTGCTAAATGCTCTAGGGTGGTGGGGGGAGCTTGTTCTGCATTTAGAAGATCCTACATTTGGGCTTAATATCCCTAGTTGAAAGAAATCAGTCCCATTATTAAATGGAGCTGTGGTGGCTCAAGTGGTTAGAACGCAGTACTGCAGATCAGCAGTTTGGCTGATCGAATCCCACCAGCT